>OX104067.1:1610419-1711252 GCA_944474145.2 Dicrocoelium dendriticum | reverse complement strand
CACAGTTATCGTGTATATGTGTTTCGGAGACAGCACACACCAATACCGAGGGAGTGTATAGTGAGAGTTAGTGTTGCCGTTAGCCGATCTGAAAATGTGCGTGGATGTCAAATGAACCATTGATAAATGCGAATCTCGGTTTGATAGCTTTAGTTACGAGGTCAGTAATGACAGTCCCTTATGCAATAAACGGGGGAGAAGAGAGTGATACGGGTAGCAGATTCGGAATCTTTTATTCGAGTAACACCTGTGCTCCCAGTGCCATTTTGCCATTTATACAATTTTGCGATTTTATGTTACTGTTTTAGAACAGCCGCAGTAGCTACTGTAAGCTGTTGAAAATGCACCCACTCGGTTACGTAATGTTTATATGCACTTGAGTTGCACGGTCTTCAGGCCAGTGATGAAGTCAAACAGTCCTTCATTTCCGGAACAAAGTCTACTTTTAAATTGCACTCAACGGGCCCCGCTTCCACAAGCTCTGACTACTATCATAACAGCCAAGAAGCCTTCCCACACTTGAGATGTGAGTCTTTTTGCGGTTTAGGTACACCACGTAGTATAGTCGGGCGCGCGCTTCAACGTGTTCAACTTTGGTCCTTTAATTGGCGCAAGCGTCCTGTGGCTGTGTGCGGTCACATTTCGAAAGCGGTTAGCGACAGTGCGGATGTGCCGGTTCGCGCCAGCATGGAAACAATGATTTGGATGTCAGCATGACTACAAGGATGCAGTGCTTTGTAGGTTGCAAACCTTGAGGTGAATGTGCTGGGGCGGGACTTGTTCTGAGCGAACAGACGATGGTTTGTTTCTAAATCGAAACGTACAGCAAGGCGCCAATGCAGTCCGCTTGTTTGTTTGGGGTACACATCAAATATCGATTGGTGTGTGTCCGCGCTCATCTGTAGGGCTATGCGCGCAATGACAGATTGAGTGGTCAAGTGCGCTGTGCGAGCCACATTTCCTGTCTCCGACTCATAAGTGTTACAGACCGTTCAGACCATAGCTACTTGCGAGGCGGAATTGGTTTAAGCACCGACAAAAAAGGTGTGTGAAATGGGTTGTGATCTACCATGTGCAGCAAACATTCTCGTTTTCGGTGTTTAACTAATCAGCAGAAATGGAATGTTTACGTTTCTCATGATCGGCGTCGATAGAGGATGGCAATCGAACAGACCCGTTCACATGGTCGAAGTATTTCTGCCAAACGGGTTATCTCGCTGATGTCATCTGGACGTACTTTGACCATAGTTCGCGCGGGTTAGAGTCTGCATAGGAACCGGGCGACCCTCGCGGTATCCTTAGCCCACCTACGACCTTTAGCGATTTCGCGGTACCAAAGTGTCGGTAGGTCATACTAGCTTACTGCTGATGCTTCTCTTTCTTCATCTTCCCTCAGTGACACTCGGTGCGCTGACTAAGACAAGCCGCATGAGGATGGTGCTGGGTAAACTTCCTCAATCAATCAACAACAGCAGTACATCAGCCATTTCAACTGATGCTTCGCTGCCATACAACCACGATGAGCTGTGTAATAAAGAATACTAAGAGGGAGACAAAGAGACTTACCTGAAAACTTTAATGCCCTAAGCAAACATTCAGGGTCAAGGCGCCTAGCCCTTGTGTAGACAACATACCGTCACAAACAGCTGGCTATCGTGCAAACATAAGGCGGCATCGGTGAGACAGCTTCCTTGCGGCTTTCACTGCTCCGCGTCATAAGCAGCCATTATCCCGCAGATAGCTCAGCAGCAAACACACTTTAAGCAGGCAATCTGATTAGGAGACGGCAGCAGACGCGCCACTGGTGTCTACTGCGGGCCATGTCCTGTAAAGTCTCGAGACAAGCACAAGTCGAGTCACGTGGACTCCAGCCAGGAAGACGAGACAGACCAACGGCACCCTTTTGACCGTCAGTGACTTCATTTCCCGCTGCCAGGTCAAATTGTGTCCACCTCGAGCCTTGCGCCACCCTACACCTGGCAGACTGAACATGACCTTCCTATGTAAGCGGTGACCAGGCATGCGTAGCACGTGCCCAAGCCAACACAACTTATTCAGTGCTATCTGTTGTTCTAGCGTGCTAGCATGATTATCACCACCTAGTACTCGTCTACGCACATCATGTTTGCGGACACGCTGGTACCATCTGACACCAGCAATACTTCGCAGACAACGATGATCAAAGACTTGAAGGCGCCTCAGATCTTCTGACCGAACGGCCCAAGTCTCACTACCATAGAGCAGAACGGCCCTCACTGTGCCATTGTATTTACGGCCTTTCGGACGGAGAGAAACTCCTTTCTGTCGCCAAAGACGCCGCAGGTTCAAGGAGGCAGCTCTGGCCTTTGCAATGCGTGAGCTAATGTCAGTTTCTATGCGCCAATCGTTGCCGATACAGCTGCCAAGATAAATGAATTGATCAACCACCTCGAGTTCCTCATTAGCAAGGATCAAGGGGTCATAAAGTGGCTAGTGATCCTGCAGCAACACTGCACTGAAGGTGCGAAGTGCATACCAAATAATGGGACCACTCTGGACAGGCTATTCAGGGTTGATTGTGCCGCCTCAACATTGTCGAAAAGCAAGACGATATCGTCCCCATAATCTAGGTCAACTAACCTTTCACCAGGCAGCACTTCAACGCCTACATCGTGAGATTCCCCAAGGGAACACTCCATGATAGAATCCACGACGAAATTGAACAAAAACGGGGAAATGGGACAACCCTGACGAACGCCACTTGTGGTCGGAAAGCCATCCGATAGGGCACCATAGACCCTGACGCGGCTTGTAGTGTTCGAGTATAGAGCACGAAGGATGTTCACATATTTCGTGGGAACACCTTTCCGCGCAAGTATTTCGAACAAAATCGATCGATCGACTGAATCGAACACACTCTTGAAACCGAGGAACACAGCTATTGTCAGTCTGCGGTATGCGTGGCGTTGCTCTAGCACCTGCTGCAAAGTGAATATACGGTCTATACGGCCACGTCCTGGGCGGAAACTAGCCTGCTCTTCCCTACTCCGAGATTCCCGTTCCACAGTGAGGCGACGAACGAGAATCGAGGCCAGTACTTTTGTCACAACTGGCATTAGCCTAATACCCTTTTGGTCCTAACAGTCTGTGCGACTGCCCTTCTTGTATCTTCCCACTATAATCGATTCGCTGCAGTTAGCAAGGACACTCTTCTTTTCAGACACGTTCGAATAAGGAGGTCAGTGCTTTGCAGAGGACCTCACCTCTACCCTTAGATAGTGCAGGTGGGAGGGAATCCGGGCCAGCGGCACCTAAACGATTGAGGGTTGTAATCGCGTTTCGGACCTCGGCCTCTGACGGAGGCTCTAAACTAACCGTCCATGGCTCGTCCTGCATCACCTGATTAGGAAGAGATCCAGGAGCAGGGGGCCAGCTGAACTGATCTTGAAAGTGTTCCGCCCAACGAACCATACGGCGCTCCTTAATGTGTATCAGCGCACCCGCGCTGTCTCTGACTGTCTCACTGACGCCTGGTTTTCCGGGGCCAGTGGTTTGGATCAGCTGGAAGAGTTTGCGGTAATTGCCGACTGCTCCTGCTTCCTCTATTTCTTGAGTCCTACTGGTCCACCAGGCTTCCTTGTCAACACGTAGGATCCGTTTTAGTTCGCGCCTAATAGCCCGTCTGGTCACATTGTGTTCAGAGCCAGCCGGGAGATTTCTTCTAGTTTCCAACAGGTTCATCCACCTCTCGAATATTCAGTGACTGGTGCGGTGACCACTGATAGTGCCGCAAGCAGATGCTCCTGCGTCGTGCATGGCGGCCGAGATCTTATTCCACTGAAGCTCAGTGTCATTATAACAAGACAGCGAAAGTTCGGTATGCAGTGCGTCTTGATAGGCTTGCCTGATCGAGGTCTGAGACAATTTCTCATTTAGCAATCGGAGGGGACGCTTGGTGCGCTTCCCGGTAAAGTTCATGGAGAAACGACAGCGCACCAAGGCATGATCAGAGTCAACACAGGTATTCCAGTACGAGCGGCAATCCAGGATGGAACTACGCCACCTGTAACCTATGGCTAGGTGGTCAATTTAGGTCCATCGCTGACCAGCTACATGTGGACGCCAAGTGGCACTTCGGCGCCCACTATGTCTAAAAGCAGCGCCACTAAGAACTGGTGCTATGCACTAAGTTGTAGCAGACACTCGCCGTTGTCGGTCCGTTCGGAGTTAAGCCCATAATTACCACCCAGCTGAGCTTCCGAAGAGCTCAGACGCCCTACTTGTGCGTTCATATCCCCTGCAAGTACTATAATATCTGAACTAGTAGCACTGCGTAGTAGCGCGTTCAGTTCGTGATAGCATGTGCCCTTGACAGCATTAGAACTGCAGTCAGTGGGAGCATAAATGGAAATCACAAACAAACATTGTTTTGTACTACTTCGCGAATTCACCTTAGCTGATGTCGTCAAACGGGCTGCACATAAACGGCTGTTCACCGGAATCCAATCAACCAACGATGACTGCCTTGGAGCTGAGAACGATACCTACACCAGCTTGACCCGTGAGTGCCGCATCGGCGTCTCCGGATGCGTGCAACCAATAACGAGAGGATAAGCCGGGTGCAGTCAATTCAATAACCCCGTTAAGGTCATTGATCCTAGTTTCGGACACACAACACACATCAATACCCAGTGTGTCCAAGGTGCGTGCGAGTGCAGCCTGCTGACCTGTTTGTCTTAGAGTGCGGACGTTGAATGTCGCCATGGAAACGGGACAGCGTGGCCTTATAAGGGAGTTTTGCCGATAGGCGTCCGGTAGGTGCTGTGGGATGGTGGCTGCAGATGGTTCTACTCCAGTGGCACTTCGGTTGCTGTCAATTAAGCTGGGAATTATAGAAGGAAGGTTAGTAATGGGGGCCGGGGTGGGGGTAAGAGAGAAAGGTGGAAAAGAAAGAAGGGAGGCGCCAGCAGTAGCATGTTTTCGCTTATCCGCCCTGCTGTATGCAGCAGATAAGGCGACCCTTGATAATCTGCGCGACGGCCGATGCAGGATGAAGTTTATGTTTGAAGAAAATGTCATGGTTGTATGTGGGCTGGGATAATGTTAGGACGCCCAGACCTAGACAGGAGGATGATTAGGGTCCTCATCCAAAGCCTTTGGCTGAAAAGCCTGTCCGCAAGGCAGCGGGGAGGTGGCAATGATTTAGTTTTACAGAAATGTACGTCATCCCATTTCAAACCCCCAACCTGGAGGACCAGGTGACTGAGTTTGTCTGACCTCTCACCATTGGTCAACCTGGTAGGAGTAGCTCTCAAGGGGCCGGTAGGCACCACCTAGTATAGCTCAATGGGTCAATGAGGTACGCAAACCGTCGCACCACGTTAAGGTCCAGTCTCGTTGAGACGGAGTGGATTTCGTAGTTGACAGCATACAGTGCAAGGAGCAGTAGAACCACTTGATGTGCATGTTGACCAGGTGCCTACCTGTCTATTACCCACTACCTCGTCCGTACTGGCTCTAGGAGACAGTTGGTCGTTGCTGGAGGGGACGGGGTGCACGGTCCTCGTGGCCGTGTAGGATCAAAGAATGGTTCCATGCACTCAGTGTGGAGCGGACTACGGTCCAACCACCGCCTTGTGTGCGGTTGTTTCCCAACTACAGCGTGCTTGCGTTTTCATGTGAAGGAGTGTGGGTCGGCTCTGTTGATGAAAGGCGACTCCCATCCACATGCCTCCCGGTCTTATTCCTTCTGGTTTACACTGGATATGGGGTGTGTGGATGGAGATGTGGGTGGTGCAGCGCAAGCCAACCAATGGTCCCTCTGTAATCGCAGGCGTCCTGTGGCTGACCACAGTGACAGGCAAATACGAAACCGGATGCCACCAACCATGATGACCTGAGGGATCAGTTTTAGATACAGTTGTCCTCTGTGTTACGGTCTGTGCCGAGGAGCGATCGGCTATTCCTACTGAATGGTTTAAACGCGGACAGCCGTAATCGGCCCCCATAGGATTGGTCTTCCAACGCGCTCTCACTGTGCGCCACCCGCAACCTGACGATCACGAACACACAGGGTGCATTATGTGCGAGTAATACTGCTACTCGGACGCAGCCGCAGAGTGCTCACGCTCACCTGCTCGACTATGTTGTCGTACATCCGAGTGAAATGCATTAAGTGCGCATGACACGTGTACTGCAAGGAGCTGAGTGTGGTACAGATCACAACTTTCTGAGGTTCCAAAGATACATATACGTAAATTTATGTTTTGCTCACCTGCTGTGCATCGGCACAGATTTAACCTTCTTTCCCTAGGCCCTGTTGAGAAGAGGATGGAACTAGAGTAGGCGATGGCTACCCGACTTGGCGATGTTGAAACCATCGTATCAGTCGGAAGGCTGTGACATTATATCTGTGAACAAGTGATGGCTGCGGTCAAGGAAACCATCGGGCGGGCAAAATGTAGGCGATCGGATTGCTCTGATGACAACGGTGTGACTATTGGCGCTTAGGTGTCGGAGAAGAATGCATCATTCGCTGTACATGTGGCGGACCCAGCCGACTCAGGGGAAGAAAGTCAGTTTCGTGGACTTCGATGGCATGGTGGACAGAATGGTCAAAAAGTTCTAGACCTGAAGTAGAAAATGGCTATCTATCTAAGCTATTTTTATCACTTTTCAACCTAAGTTTCAGTAATTTGAATGCGCTTGACACAGCGGTTGTCAAGTAGTACTATCCCTGTGTGGAAGAAGATCGTAGACTGTTCCTGTGAAAATAGTTACACGGTACTAATCACTTTTACTATTATTGGCAAACCTGTGATCAAGGTGTGAGATTTCACTTTAGGAAACAGATTAGTCTGATGGGGCTAGTTCTGGTAACTGAATGTGATGTGGCAGCCACTTTGAGGTCACAGGTTCCTGCTTCTGACACGGCTCTTTGGGAAGTATGAACAGATGCGCTATTCTGCAAAAGAAGTACACCTGCTACAAGCTTTCCTCTCCATTTTCCTTTGATGTGTCTTTTTAAATTGGTGTACTTCCGAAGCGTGATGCTCGTCTGTGATGGTCTGACACTTTTGCAAGAAGTCTATCATGATTACACTTTTATTGTCCCAAAAGAGGGCTGACATCACCATTCCAGCGAACACCACTTAATGCAAAGACACTGAGAACCATTGTGCCCCACTGTTTATATGGAATCTGACTGCTTCAAAGTAATGAATCCCATTTTCATCAAGGATAACAAAGCTTTGGAAAAAGATATTGAAGGGTTTATCTTGAAACGGGGTAAACGTTGTCTTAAATTTTCCAGCATGTTTAATTTCTGATCAGGTGTGTAGGACTAATATATACTAGTCCGAGAGTGTCCTTGCTCTGGTGGGGATACCAGAAAACCGGAAGAACGATCACAACGGATGGTATTCGAGAAAAGCTACAACCAGACGAAAAACGGATGAAACGACAAGAGCGTACCTCAGTGTCGGAACACACTGTGGACACAAGTGATGAGCCGGACGTATGTAAAATTGGCCGTAGTGTTGGCATTATAACAAAAACCAATAATGTGCGACTGAGTACCAAAGTTGTAAATATGAAACTAAGGAATATCTTTCGGGTTTCTACAGAGCTCCCCTTCTAGAAGACTGCACCAGGAACCCTTAGAAATCAAAAGTGGTTGTGGATCGAAGTTCGTAACAGGTATTCGTATGCAAAGGAGTATCTGCTCGTGTTCGGAAATAAATGTAGTCGACAATTGGAGTCTGCTGTGACGTGTGGTATTTATTATTTATTGATTACAGAGCAGGGTGCATTTCGGCGCGTCGTTGGAGTGGGCTTGTCGGACTACAGAAAAACTGGCTAGCCCAGAAAAAGTCCGACGGGACTTCAACCTCCGCTGATGCCAAACGGTGCGCTTGGGAATGGTCTCTCACCCCGCCGCACCCCGCCCAGCGCCAAAACGACCCTTGTCCCACGGTGAAACGACCCATGTCCCACGGAGAGACGACCATCTTCCCACGAAGAAGTGACCCACATCCCGAGGAGAAAAGATCAGCGTTCGCGTCAGGATATTCAATGACTGCGCCGATCCTCGGAAACATTGTTCGTGTGGGCCAGTCGATCAAGAGGGAGGGTTGGGGCACGCAGAGAGGAGAAAATATAATAACGCGCGCAGAACACGCCAGAAAGAACGAACGAATGCTTTGTACGTTTAGATATTTTATTTCTGAATATTTGTAACAAAAAGCTTTTTCGGATGCTTTTGCTATTTGGTTTTCAAAACGAAAATCGACCAAAAACGGGGCAAATATACACCATATCTATAAACCCAAACGTATTTACACTGTACATAGTCGGAAAAACGAATGGGCTTGCGCACCTCCCGACCACGGCGATTGGTCCTCGGAGGTAGCGGGCTAGATTCGGGAGATGTCGGGACGGCTGATGCTTGTAGACCGGGATGGTAGTCTGGTTGAACTGCACTAGGATGCTGAAAGTTGATGAGGTGAGTTACGACGTTGCATGAAGCACTACTAAACGAACTAGGTGAGGTGGTTTCTTCCATAAAGGCAGGCTTCAGACGGTCGATGGTGACGACTTCGCGTCGACCACCGCGGTCAATAGTGTACGTCTAATTCGCATGGTGTAACGCTGTGAAAGGTCTTATGTACGGCGACTGAAGAGGCTGTCGAACACCGTCTGCGCGAAGAAGGACGTGTGAACATGTAGACAGCTTCTCGGGCACGTACACTGGTGTGTACTGCAATCGAGAAGCGGGTGGACGTAGCTCACGCTTCTGGTGAGCCAATCGATCGGTGGAACTTCCGTAGTCAAAAGAGGAAGTAGACGGGGCTGGTGTTCCCAGCTGTCCGGGCAACCGTAGCGTGCAGCCGTAGAGTAGCTGCGCTGGTATTGTGTCGAAATCGGTTTTAACCGAGTTTCTTAATTCTAGGAGGACGAGGGGAAGTGTTTCATACCATGAAGGATCTGCATGCGCACGTAGCGCTGCCTTTGACTGGTGGTGAAAACGCTCCACCATGCCGTTAGCGACCGGCTTATACGCCGTCGTCTGGACGTGGCGGTAACCTAAGTCCTTAAGAAATGAAGCAAACGTGGAGGAAAAGTGTCTCACAATCAGTCGTCACTATGGCAGGGCTACGATACTGTGCAACCCAGCGTTCAAGAAAGCTTTCGCGACCGTTTTCGAAGAGCAATTTAGGATAGGAACGGCCTCAGGTCATCTAATGAATCGATCGACACAGGTCAGTAGATAAACAGAGTCTTTCGAAGGCGGCAGAGGACCTACGAGGTCGACGTGCACGCAGTGAAAACGTGCATCTGGCGTCGGAAACGTGTCTAATAGGCTTTTCGTGTGCTTGTACATTTTCACGCGTTGACACGGAAGGCAAGCAGCTGTCCAAGTACGGACGTCCCTATTCACATTGCGCTAAATGAATCGTGTGGTTACGAGTTTAACCGATGCACGAACGCCTGGGTGAGACAAGTCGTGCAACGTGTCGAACACGGTCTGCCGAAACTCGCGTGAGACGACTGGGCTCGGCGTGCCCAGAGATAAATCGCAAATTACGTCTGACGATTCGGGAAAGTGCATCGGTGACGGCGTTGTGAACACCTGAGACATGCCGTATATAGGTCGTAAGCTGAGCGATATAGTCTAGATGGCGCGACTCTCTAGGAGTGTATCGGTCGGTAGTCAAGCCGAGCACGTAAGTCAGGGGTTTGTGGTCGGTGAATACGGCAAAGTGGCGTCCTTCTAAGACGTGTCGAAAGTGACTTATCGCTAGGTATATGGCTAGTAGTTCTCTACCGAACGTGCTGCAGCGAGATTCGGTAGGTTGTAGGCATATGGAGAACAAAGCTAAGAGCTGCCACGTGTCGGCTGCTCGTTGCTGCAAAACAGCGCCGACTGCCACGTCCGAGGCGTCAGTACTGAGGGACAGTGGGGCGGTTATAGAAGCTATGTTGGCGACAACCTCTTTCAGCGACTTAAAATCAGCGCGTGCTGCGGCAGGAAGTTCGAGTTTCTTGTGCTTCCCTAGGAGAAGGTCCGTGAGGGGTTGCATCAGCGACGCGCAGTTTTGTATGAACCGTGGATAAATGGTGACAAGCCCATCAAAACGCCTGAGCTGTTTGAAAGAATGAGCCTGGGGGTAGTCGATGATGGCTTGAATTGTATCCTGCAGTGACACCACGCCCGTAGTGATACGTATTACTCGAGTATTGCTGGATCGCACCTGGACCCTTAGTCCGCGCAAGAAGTGAATAAGAACACACACCGGATGGGACGTGTCAAAAACTGTAATGGATAGCTTGTAGGTTACACCAGATGAATAAGTCGAAAAGGAACCAATCAGCACAAGGAAAAAAGAGTGTACGAATCAGCTATCTGTCAATCGATCTGTATGTGTCTGTGTTTGCTCATCGGCTCAAAGGTTTAGCGGACGACACACATGTAACACGTAGAGCAGATGCGATGCCCCGAGGAAGTTGATTGAATCGACACCAAACGAACACTTTTCTGCGTTGATCATCACCCCGTGTTGAGATAAACGGTCAAAAAGTGTTCGTACGTGGCGCATGGGCTCTTATCGTAAAGTGCTCGCGATTAAAATGTCGTCGACATAAGCGTAAGCGAAGTCTAAGCCGCGACAAACTTGGCGGATGAAGCGCTGAAAAGTTTGAGCGGCATTCGTTAGACCGAATGGCAAGCGCAGGAAATCAAACAAACCAAATGGAGTTGTCACGGCAGTTTTAGCGATGTCCGCTTCGGCTACCGGAATTTGGTTGTAAGCGCGCACAAAGTCGATTTTACTGAAAACTTTTGTACTTGCCAGACTGGCGGTGAGATCCACGATGTGTGGGATCGGATAGTGATCGGGCGTGGTAACCGTATTCAAGGTTCGTTAGTCGCCGCAAATACGCCAGTCCCCCATGATCATTTTTGGGACCATATGGAGTGGCAACGCCAATGGGCTGTCGGACGGTCTGACGACATCGAGCTGAAGCATGTGGTCGAATTCAGCTCGTGTGGCACGTAGTTTGTCAGGAGCAAGCCGTCTAGGTCGTGCGCTAACTGGTTGACCGCGCGTGACTATGTGGTGAGCGACCTCTGTCATGACTAGTGGAAGCTCTGCAGCTGGTCGAACCACTCGCGGGTATTCGGAGAGGAGGCTCAAATAGTCGGACGGTGCGTCTGCGATCCAAAATACAGGGCTGATTATCGGGGCATCTGAAAAGACGCCATCAACACCTAGTTTTGTATGGTCATCCAAAATGCTGTGGCGACCCACGTCGACAAGCAATCCGAAATGGCGAAGAAAATCGATGTCGATAATTGCGAAAGTTACTGACGCAACCATGAAAACCCAGTGGAAATCTCTGCGGAGATTTAAATCTAGGTTCATCATGCGCTGACCGTATGAAGCTATCGGTGAGCTGTTGGCTGCCCGTAGATAGTATGTGGGCTTCGAATGCTTGTCTTGTGCGCTGACAGGGATAACGCTCATTTCGGCTCCTGTGTCGATAAGGAAAGTGACGCGGGAGAACCTATCCGTGACGTAAAACAGACGGCCTATTTTGTCGCTTCCGGACGCGTGGGCCGCATTCACCTGCCGGCGAACTAGTTTTTCTGTGCCACTACACCACGCCTGGCGCAAGGTGAACGACAACGTCGAATGTTGTCACCATACTGGCGATGCTAACAACACAGATCATTCAGTAAATTGGCATTTCGGCCTCGGCTGCGAAGGGGTGATGGGTTGCGTCTAGATTTGTACGGTGGAGGTCGGGACTGATAGGCGCCGTAATGAATGGCGGCTATATCGTGATCGGCGTGCGGTCTTATCAAGCCATATCTTTCTAACTGCATTGCTACTATTTCACGGCGAAGCGCGGCTATCTCTTCGTCTCTCGGGTCTGCTTGCGCGGACGCTTTCGTACTAAAATCCCTATCAGCTAATGTGGCTAAAATGTTACCGGATGCCTTGGTGGGCTGAGGGATTCTCTCAAATGCTGCGTCTGCGGTTATGGCCAGCTCTTTGAGTGATCTAACTGGGTACGTTACGAGCATTAAATGAAGAGGATCAGATAGGCGGGAGAGCCACAGTTCTTTTAAAGCTGCTTCACTCATGTACGAAGGGTCAGCTATCTGCTGAATATCGCGCAGCAAGACTGAAGGCTTGCGATCGCCTAGCTTAGTGCTATTAATGAGTTGCTCCAATCGAGCACGAGCGCTGGGTTGCGACTCCTTTAGGATCAATTGCTTCATCGCTTCGTATTTACCGTCCTTCGGTGGATGAAGCAGCATATTCTCAACCAGTGTCACTACCTGTTGCAGAAGGCGTGAGACAAGTTGGTTGCATTTAGCTTGTCCGGTAGTGATCCCTCTGTTTCCTAGCTCTACCTCAAAAATGGCAAACCAGACGCTGGGCTTGTGTGCCATAAAATCCGGAATAGCCAAAGTGAGCAAATTCATGCTACCGCCCGATTCAGGTTTTACATCGGCATTAGATATGATGTATGAGTGATACGAGTGAAGTTTAAAAACAAATGGACGATGAATAATCTACTAGGGATTAGGGAAAAAACGACTTGGAACGAACACACCGAAAACGAAACGACCAAAAAAATTGAAAATTCGCGCGTGTGTGCCGGGGTCACCAATTGTAGGACTAGTCTATACTAGTCAGAGAGTGCTCTTGCTCTGGTGTGGATACCAGAAACCGAAAACGATCACAACGGATGGTATTCGAGAAAGGCTAGAATCAGACGAAAAACTGATGAAGCGACAAGAGCGTACCCCAGTGTCGGAACTCATCGTGGACACAAGTGATGAGCCGGGTCGGGGTTAAAACAAAACCAATAATGTATGATTGACTAGCAAATTTGTACATAAGATAAGAAATATCTTTTAGGTTGCTATTGTGGGTAGTTCAGTTTTGCCACCTTTCCTTTTTCTCAGTAATGCAGTCACCAGTTGACTTGTATTACTGCTATTTACAGCCCGTTGTTCTTTCTGCATGAGACGAGTTCGATGTTTCATGTCCGTCTCACTTATAAGGCGTTGGAGTCTCAATAATACACTAAAGTCATGAGTACGTTCAAATGTTCGAGTTAGCGCTCGTATTTTCTGCTTGTCCTTTGCGTTTTTAGCGTACTTAGAAGAGGCTCTCCTATTAGCACGGGAGGCAAGCATGCTTAAATACATAGTCACATTCTCATAGAAGATGTCAGAGGCTCCCTTAATTCCAGATGAAAGAAAGAAATGGTCAAATTTTGGACCAAAAGCAGAGCGGAGAGTTACCCAAATGACATTTTGCAGGAAGTGTGGAACTACCGCTGACCACACATGCGACGACTCAACTATGGTTTTACATCGGAGTAATTTTGTGATCACATGTAGGGAAACGGTCAGTTACATCAGTAACTATCGAGGACGTGTCTGAGGTCTAGTATATTTTTAACCTTGGTAGCCCCGAGAACATGTTGCTCCAAACTACCAGTGATGACGAAGGTTATGAACTCAGCATGTTTCGCTTTTGTTACTAAGTTGGACCAACAGATATCTAGTAGGTTGAAATCCCTGTCAATGACTTTACCAAAACAATGAAGTTCCGATATACGATTAAATCTGTCAACCAACTGATTCTCGTCACTGATGCTGACCTCGCGTGAACGGTATTTACAGCCTACAAGCTTTCGCTTAGTACCGAAGGACAAGAGTAACCAAGCAGAGGCAATAGTGGGGCATATAAGTGGAAGTGTGAATTCAGAGACAAGGAGGTTTTGTGAGTAGTAAATTACGCAACCACCTCCACTGCTTGTTTTCGATCATTTCTAATAAGTTTGTAACCTTCGATAGAAACCAGCTGGCTGGGCATAGAATCATGACAACAGGTTTCATTGAGTAAAATCATATCAGATTCATTCAGCCAAATGAAGGTGCGAAGTAAATGATGTTTATTCAACAGAGAACGGGTATTAAGTATCATCAATCTTAGAAAGTCCTGGCGGTGTTCATCCTTCTACCCAGTATTTACACTTACAATCACGTTAGTTCTTAAGCTTTCCGCAACAAGTCCCTTACCGTGAGATCCGTCAGTTCTATCGGAATTAGAGGGGGTGGGGAATAGGTGGGGGGAATGCAAGAAGACTGTTGTGGTAATTTTGGGCCATTAAGCTTAAGTGAATAGGGTGTTATTAGCCAAGGGCTCGCAGAAGCCATTGTGATAGGAGGAGGAGGAGGAGGAAGAGAATATGGAGAGGGGCATACATAAATGGTTTGTGTTTCAGCAAAGCAATGTACAGGCCTGCCAGGAAAACTGCTTTGACATCTCGCCGGAACAATGGAGAAGTGTGGATTGCCACTCTGTGTTACAGCATTATTACTCATAACTGTTAAGGGGACATTGGAAGTCACCTTTCCAGTATGAAGACCCCAGTTTGATCTAAGACGTTTAGGGTATGGGTCATGGCCACCGCTGCTCCCAGTCAGCAGCTTACGAGATCCGTGAAGCTTTCCCGTATGTAGACCGACGCTCAAGGCTTATTGAGTAAAGTTTCCGCAACGCGGCTGCGTCAAGGATCCAAATCCTGCGATCTCATCGCTAAAACGAAGATATGGTTACCCCCTGACCTAACTGACATGGAGATCGCACTGCCAGGCATGTCCGTTGTTTGGCACGACCGACTCAGCAAAGGTGGAGGGGCGGCTCTGTACTTCCGCAATGACCTCCAATGTGAGCTCAAAGAGGATCCAGTCAGTAAGATACAAAATTCCCTTTGGTGCTGTCTACGTTTAAAAGGCGACGACATTTGCTTAGGGTCACCCGAGTTCGACTTCCATCGAGTATCTGCAATCATGAGTATGATAAACACAACTTACAGTCACATTCACATTACTGACGATTCCAACATCCACGCTCTTCAATCCCAAGCAGCTCTGGGAGAACAGTTTAAGGTCGATCTACAAGAGTTCGTCTCCAGTTACCCGCTGTATGGCCACATCAACACTCCCACCCGATTCCGAGAAAAAGATAAGCCTCAGATACTAGATCGGATATTCAACAACCAAGAACTAATTGTCATGAGGGTGATCGTGGAGGTCCCATTGGGCCGCAGCGAACTTGCAGTACTACTCTTCGAATACATTTGTTATGCTGAATATTCAGTGAAGATTAACGACGCAACAAAAATTATTATACGCTACGATATATTAGCTTGACTATGTGAGACAGTCAACTGGAGCACACTGGCAGACGATGTAGCAATTAGTGCGTGGGAACATTTCGTCGGCCATTTTAACTCTGGTTTCCGAAGCGTCAGCGACTAAGACCTTCGCGACAAACGTGGTCTCGTTTCTGCGAAGCAGGACACGCAGGTGTAATTCGGTGCGAAATTCAGTCTGACATTTCTACAAACTCTCCCCAAGCACCGAGAACTGCATGGCCTATACCACCCAACGTAACCACTGTACACAGCTTGTTCGCGAAGACAGAATGGTGTACCAGAAGAAGTTGGCAGTGCGTATGGCCTCAAGCCACAAGCATCTGTATCAACATGTCTGTCAACAGTGTCTGTCCGCACTGGAACGCACTGCCATCGCATGTGGTGAACGCACCAAACATCGAGACATTCGAAAGACTATTGGACTTGCACTTACATGATACACGTTATATAACGGTATGACGAACTGCAGTGTCTAACTTACTGATATTTTTGTGTCACACCTGAAACTTTTGTTTTCTTCCATTTGCCATCCTGTGGGTCTTGTAAAGTTATTGCTTTTTATCCCACCATACACTATTGAACTATATTGAACCAAGGTAAACTGAAACGGTGGATTCTTCCTCTTCAAACAGCGAACGGACCCACACGGACACCAAAGGAGGTGGCGGATAACCTTCGTCTACAATATGCTACAACATTTCAGTGTGATCACATGCACCTTACCCTATGACGATTGTTGTTTCACCCGCAAAACTCGCTCACATATCCTTCACAGCAGAAGCTGTACTAAAAAGCAGAATGGTGCGAAGAGAATTCTTTTCGATAAATCTCATCAGGCATTTACAAGTGTAAAATGGAAAGTGGAAGCAGGATATGCTGGTACTAAAAAGCTGTAGAATATGCACAAGCAAAGCTCCCCTGGAGTTGATATTTTGCACACGAAATCGGTAGCGGCAGTAGGAGAGAGTTTAGCTGAGCATTTGGCTCGATTCTTCCAACACAGTTTCAATGAACTCTAGGTGCCTGACATGTGGAAACACGGGATGACTACTCCTATTTACAAGGGAGGTATTCGTTCAAAATCAGACAAGTATCATCCGATAATCTTATTACCGGTTCTTCTGAAGGTCATGGAAGCTATTAGTTCTGATGCGCTAACCGCCTACTTGGAAGCATTTAACTACCTCGCACCGGACCAACATGGCTTCCGACAAAATCAATCGTGCATTAGAAATCCACTACTAGCCCTATCCATCTGGACCGAAGCAGTGGATTGGCAAAGGAGTTGATGTATTCTTTCGCAACTCCTCAAAGCCGTTTGACCGGTTAGACTATAACGTTCTGCTCTTCAAACTTCAGACCTTTGGTATTGGTGATCCTCTCTTAGAATGGATCAGAAACTTTATTCTACACCGGCACCTGGAACTACGCGTGCGTGATTCGCTGTCCGATCCTATTCAAGTTGAATTAGGAGTACCACAGGGATCGGCATTAGGATCACGAGTATTTTTGACGTATATTAACGAAATCGCCCGCATCATAAGCTCGAACTGTCTTCATTATGCCGATGACATTAAGGGGTGGAGGATGATCAAAACACCAGACGATATCACAGTACTTCAGACTGATCTGGGTAGGGTAGATGCGTGGTCAACCCAGAATCTACTTCGATTCAATTTGGACAAATGTAGAGTGCTGCACCTACGGCCCAATTTGGTGCACTCCTACCAACGCGGCAATCAGGAGCTTCAAAGGTCCTCTGGCGAGAATGATCTGAGATTTTTGTCCAGGTCGACCTAAAAGTTTCGAAGCAAGCTGAAACGGCGTCTAGGAGAGGCATTCAAAACGTGAGCCTCCTGAAGCGTGCATTTGGACGATTCGACCCATCGATTTTTTCACACTTTCAGCACATACATACGGCCAAATGTGGAATACGCCATACAGGTCTGGCAGCCATGGCTGAGGATAGAGCTCATCAATTTGGAGATACCCCAACGACGGGCAACCAAGAATGTCAAGGGTCTGTATAATTTGCCGAACAAACGAAGGCTACTAGTGCTCGGGGTCTCCAGCGGACAGTATCGGTGATTGCGTGGGGACCTGATTTCGACGTACCAAATTTTGCGCGATCCCAACCACAAGTGCCGCTTCTTATTAGAGCTCAATCACAACAGCAAATTGATAGGTCACCATCTCAAACTGGCAGAGCAACACAATCGCTTGGAATGCCATCGAAATTTCTTTTCCGTACATGTTTGCCGTATGTAGAACGTAATACCAGAATCTGTTATCTGTGCTCCCACGCTGGCAGAGTTCAAAGCCCGAGTTGACTGTGCACTTTTTTCGCCGCACCATCTTACCTGACCCATTACCCATGGATAAACCCAAGTGTCTGTAAGCGATTTCACTGGCGGTCACAGCACAGATTTTGTTCCAAGTTTTTCACCTCCTCTGCGTGTACTCCACAAGGAGACACGATTTTTACCAACAGCCCATTTGCCGTCTTTCTTTATGCATTTACCTTGGATTTACAGTCCACACTACGTATACTTCAGTGAGTTTACTGATGTAAACCCAATTTTGCTAACAATTTTTTATATTTTGTAGTTTCACCGTAACCATCCTACAGGACCTGTTAAGCATTCGCTTTTTTACCCGTATAAAACCATTGTCCTATTGTTCCATTGATATGGTGATGTAAGAATTGGCTAGGCGGTTTCGTATTTTTATCGTGTTCACTGGCGTATAGACTCAGACAATTCATTCATAACACCCAGCTGAGAGACCATCAGCTTAAGTTTGGCAAGACAGTACACCCTGCTATAATGCAGCATTAACATTTCTCTGTGAGTGTGCTGGCAGTGAAATGTCACTGACTGGTACGAAATCTCGGTCAACAGTGAACTAACTAATAAACTTCTGGACCTTGACAACAGACTAGCATATGGTTTGCCTCTTGTTAACTCAGACTCCGACTGTCTGGAACAGCCACGGATGTTCACAACGTCATGATAGCTTATTATTCTCTGAATGTCGAAGCAAATAGACATAACATGATTTTCTAGGGACCTGGTCAGCTGGAACTTTGCAATTGAACGTTCTTAAACATACACTCATGGCTGCTGATGATGTCCGTTGAAATCCGTGGAACCAACAACCAGACTACGGCTGCCGGTGAATCTGTGAACAACGTCGCTGTGTGTTCCGATGTGCTAGAACCTGCGATAAGTTGCAGCACCTATAAGCGAACATAATCAAACGAACAAGGCCGAAAGCAAGCAAAACAACCTTGTGGCTTCTTGTCACCTGGCCGACATGTTTACCACGTTAATATGTATACATCAAGCCACAGGAAAACAATAAGAGCTGAAGCAAGGTGCTAAACTCATCAAGGAGAACCAGTAGTGAAAAAAGCTCCATCTTCTAGCTCCTACATTACTTGCCAGCGCCACTTCTTTCACCATATGAGAACCATGATTGACAGAGAAATGGCAGTCATGATAAGTTAAGTGAGTGACTTGATAAACACGCCAGTAGCGTCAGATTTGCAACAGAAGTACGTGACTCTGGCTTGCAAGAAGCGTCTATCGCAGCCTACTGAGCTTTAACGGTTTCGTTCACCGCCGTCAACCTTACAGCAAACATCCAAAACGGCCCTTGCACCCTGCCGGACAGTTGAACGAATACGCCTTTCTGAGGTACCCATCTTGTTCTATTTTCTCGTAGCGTTCATTCTACCCCGACGAGCTATGCGCACCAGTACCCAGCGCAACAATGTGCTAGTGAAATCAATCGCTAAGCATTATACAGATATTTATATGAAGTATGATTCAAGCACGTTAAAATCAACGAAGTAGATGTTCAAAATGACCACTGTCGTTTCGCTTGCAGAGCAGTACTCACCGGAGCGTTCAAATCTGGAGACCTTGCAGGCCAATGCGTAGGTCCTCCACGATCGATCCAATGATTGCCAAAAGTTTCCTTAAGGTACTCCCGTACCGTTCGTGTAGAATGGGCAGGCGCACCAACCTGTTGCCACCAAACGGTACGTAATAATCCTACGGCCTGAAGATGTGGAATGACGTAGGACTGGAACATTTCTTTGTACGAGGATGCGACCATATGTGCAGCTCTAGTTCTGCAAAAAATCAAGTTACCCATCACATTCTCGCAGGCTAACCACTGTTAGTGACAGTGGAAGATAGGTGGTGCTATATCCCAGTTAGTTTGCAAAGTATGTAGCCCAGCCAACGTCCCCAATGGCTCAGTTGCTTAAGCTGCTGGCTAATTGGCATCTGCCTCTAGTGGTCATGGGATCGATAATCCTTAGAGGACCGAGCCCCAATAGGGCGAAACGCGTTTGATGCTTTTCCGGACTAGGCTCTGGTATGTAGCTTGTGAATTACTGGGATGAAAACGTTAACAAAAGGACAACCGAAATCCTGCAACCTACCAGTAATATAGAAGAAAAATGGTCTGATAATTTTTCGGTCTGTCGTAAGCTGGACACCAGGTTACACACGCGAAGCGGTGCATGGTCGTGGGTTATTGATAGCCCAAACATGCCGCTTGTCGGCGCCACGCAGACGGAAAAGTGCCTCATCCGTAAACATGATTGAGTGCACGTCCATTATATCCAGCTACCATCGGGAAAATTCCAAACGCTTCTCCCAATCGCATGCATTCAGAAATTGTACCTGCAGTGCCCGATACCTTCGGGATTTCCGTTTCTTCAATATACGATGCAAGGAAGTTCGTGTGGTGGCACAATTCTGCGCAATTCTCCGAATGCACAGATCACCATTTCGGCCTACCGCATCTACTAAAGCTCGAACGGACACTTATTCCGGGGCGGTGCGAGAATTGCCGATTCCCTTTGCGTCTCACACGCTCCCAGTTTTGTCAAATTCCTTAACCAGTTGACACACGTACCTTGCGTTAACCGGCCCCATCATGCAGTTGGTAGCGTTGTAGCGACGAACCGTTTCGGCCGCATTCTTCTGACACTTACCAAAGAGTCACACAAGAATCATGCACTGGTCCGCAGGCACGACACGAGACTGCAGTTGCACTGAGTGCTCGTTTTCCATTGCTAAAGGACCGCGATGACGGTGGGTAGCTTCAATAACCTTCCACATATTCATCGAGCACGCCAAGCCCAATCAGGGTGGCGAATTTTTTCGTTAGTGACCTCACGGTCGGTTGTTCTGTCCGCCCAGCTAGCGTTGTCTTGATGCACCAGAGTAGCCCGGTACCGATGCACTGCTGTCTTGATTTCGTAAGCCAGTCTTCGTTCCAACTAGCCACAAACGCGGCATGTATCAATCAGTGAAATTGCCCTGTGGCATGCCGTAGGTTGACTGCCACTTAACTATCGGCGCCCAACCAGCGTTTTCGCGATGGACGAGAGTGGCCAGTACACCGGTACCCAGCTGCAGGCATACGACCATCACCCTGGTCGTTCACATCCAAGTGACCGGATGAGGGACATTTTGGGAGAGACGTCCATCTTCCATTGGACAGTTTGCGATTCATTGCGCCCTCTTCTCATCGGAAAGCGTGCCCCTTGGCCCCTTGTAACGGGGTAAAAAGGGACACGACTTCCGGGACTAACTGTACTAGTCTACGCATGCAGAGGTTCACGCCATTGTTTCCGCTGAAGGGTAGCGTTAGAAACAGTTACTTTTTCGACCTTCTGCGCTCATACTTTAGGACTCCTCCTTTTCATGTAGGTTTCGACGAAACGCTCCGGATATCCGTTCCAGGGGTGTGCTCCTTTGATTCGCTTGTGTTCTTATGCAACGGTGTTGTCACTGCAGATATTTTATGCACGGTTAGTCAAAGTGAGTACCAAAGTCCTCTTGCGGCTTAATGAAACGAAGCTATGAAGAGTTGTGTACTGACTTGTCCACTAAGGCTCCCTATATACTTTCATCTGGATCGACCCGCCGCTTCTTCTGTTCAAGTTCAGGTCCAATTAATTCAGCTGCTCACGATTTTTCTCTCCAGCTATGAAAGCCGCATGGGGGTGGCCTTTGTTGAAACCATCGAGTACGCCCTGCCACTTGGTTCTCCGGTCGCTCTTGCAGAATATCTTGCAGACATATCGTCGGCAGTACTTTAAACTGGAGATCATCCGTCTTAATGGACAATCCTCCAGCATTCCCATGTATGTGTCTACTAGCAACGAGCCAAGAGGTGATCCAGTTGCCACACCGTCGACTTGCCACTAAGCTCGTTATCCAGCTGGGATCGTACGTCAAACTTGCATCTGACTAACAGTAGTTTTAATTGGTTTGTTGGTATATCAATGTTTACACTTCATTGCTCAAGGTACGCGCGAAGGAAACTCACTGTCTCTGTCAGAGGTAAATAGTGGTAAACAGAGACACCGTCTGCGGAAACATTCAATAGTCACGGAGGTTCATACTTCTAATTTCTTCGACAAATTGAAACGTATCATTCAGGCGGTGAGGCACTGTCATTTGTTGGATGGGGTCCAGTAGTTTAGTCAACCATCGTACGATGTTGGCATATGGCTAATTGCTTACATCTACTATGGGTCTCAGTGGTGTGTCTGGTTTATGTATTTTTGGAAGATCATAAAGGCGGGGAATGGTGGAGCCACTAGGTCTCAGTTGTTCATCCTATTTTCTAATTAGAGAACTTTCACTCACCAGAGTTTTTACATAATGCCTCATTTCTGTGTATGATGTCTTGTTCTTTTGTTGTTCGCATTTTATAACACGCGATGTGTCTGAAAGAATCGTTTTCATTTTGTTCACCTACTCAGTACGATTTATGTGCACTGTTCCGGATCCATTGTCTGGTTTCGTTCTAAGTACATCTCTCTTTCGCTGGAGTTCTTTGCGTCAATATACGCTTTTATTAGCAAACCGTGATGTATGATGGGATGTCTTTGGTACCGGAAGCAAACGTCGACCAAAGTAGATTTACACTGCGCAAGTTCCGCATCAGAGTTGGCAGCTAACTCACTGGTTTGATTGCTCAGGTGTACAAACCGTATTTCAATCTCCTCATTGTGTTTGCGTCTGCAGCCTGTCTAATCGTATGCTGGACAGGTTGTGCACGTAACACTGCAGAATATCTGGGAAGTTCGTTTGGCACTTCGTTTCATTCAATGTCGTGTGCCGTGCGTATTGTTTCTTTTGTACCCTTTTGGAGATCACACATCTTCAAGAAAACGGGCACGTTCATCATCGCTGAGTATGTCTAGGTTGAATTGTCTTTTGCGCAAGGTAAGGTTCAGTCTCAATTAGTCGCCATTTGATTGATTTAATAATCTATCTAAGCTTGTTAAGGATACATATTGGACTTTCTTAACCGAATGCCCTCCAGACGTTGCCTGGGAAACATTTACAAGGACGTTTAGCACACTGGTTGCGCACGCATCAGAGCAGAAGTCCTTCCAACCCCAAAACAAGCATAAGTCATTTCTGAGGAGCAGAACACGTAAATGTAGGTCCCGGAGGGATTTGGCATGGCGAGATCACCAAGACTGTTTGAATGCTGAAACCTGGACTGCATACGTGACACATGGTAACTTCTGTGTGAAACTGATCCGCGAAGACAAGGTCATGCATCAGCAGGAGTTAATGAAGCGATTCTGCACGCGCCACAAACTCCTGTACAGGCACCTTAACGGTATTCGAAAGTTGAAGCGGGGAGTTCCAGCGCTAGTCATGGCTGATGGGTGCACGCGATCAGCAATGGAAGCAGCTGATCTCCTACGGCTTCATTACTCCCAAACTTTCCAGCAGGTAACGAGCCTAATCATTCTCCTCATTTCTAATACTCCACCATCTGGTTTAGAAAACATCACCTTTACTGCGGAAGCTGTGTTGAAGAAGTTGTTATCCTTGCGTATCCACAGTTCTCCCGGAGCTGACAACATCCGACCAAAGGCTCTGCAGGCGGTAGCTAGTGATCTAGCAGAACTACTGGCTGTTTACTATCAGAGATGTCTAGAAGAGAACCATATTCCACCAGTATGGAAGCGAGGGGTCATAAAGGAGGTAGCCTCACTGATCCTGCCAACTACCGTCCAATAACACTATTTCCCGTACTATCCAAAATGATGGAATCAATCATCGCAGATGCGCTGATGGAATACCTGGAAAGCCACAATTTAATAGCTCCAGAGCAACATGGCTTTCGTCAAAAGCATTCGTGTAATACTAACCTATTAATTGCACGTAATAGCTGGACTGAAGCTTTTAATGATGGAGCAGGAGTCGATATCATCTACCCGGACTTCTCAAAAACGTTTGATCGCTTAGACCACGGAATTCTCCTTCAGAAGCTTCGGAAAGACGGCATTGGAGACCCAATCCTGAGTTGGATTAGCAATTTTCTACAAGAACGACGGCTATTGGTGCGAGTCCGAGAATCATTGTCTGATGCAATCGATGTGGCGTATGGAGTACCACAAGGCTCGGTTTTTGGACATCGTCTATTCTTGGTGTTCATTAACGATTTGGGGAGATCAATTACTTCCGATTTCCTATTTTTCGCTGATGATATCAAGATATGGCGAAGGATCAGAGGACCGGACGACCACGGACGGCTCGAACGTGATCTTAGCACAGTGTCGAACTGGTCACTTCAAAACGTCCTACCATTCAACGTAGACTAATGTCGCGTTGTAGAATTACGACATAGACATAACTACACCTATTCACTTGGGACCAATTGACTGCAGAATAGCTCCCAGGAACGTGACCTGGGTGTGATCGTACAGAGCGACCTCAACTGTTCAAAACAGGCTGAGGTAGCTGCGAAAAGAGGCAACCAGCACGTCGCATGCTGCGAAGGGCATTCGGGAGACTTGACCCATCAATCTTCCCAATGATGCACAATTCCTACGTGCGTTCCCATGTTGAGTACGCTATTCAAGCTTGGCAACCTTGGTTGAAGCGCGACCTAGAAGAAATACAGGCACCACAACGAAGAGCAACAAAGAATGTAAAGGGCCTGTGCTATCACTCTTACCACCGAAGGCTGAAGTTGCTGGGAATTTGCAGCGGACGCTATCGTAGGCTGCGCGGTGATCTCATATTAGCGTATCAGATATTGAGTGACCCCAACCACGTATGCTGCCATTCGCTGAAACTTAGTCACAACACGCAGCTCAGGGGTAACCGTTTAAATTCGAAGGAACAATATAGCCTTCTAGAGTGTCGACGGAATTACTTATCCCTTCGGGGTTGCCAACCCTGGAAGGCACTCCCAGACTCAGTTATATCCTCTCCTACCTTGCATGTTTTCAAAAAACGATTAGATGTTGCTCTTAGCTCCCAGCATTTTGTTACCTAAGCTCCTCTATTGTGGATTGCGCCAAGCATGCTTTTCAACTGGATTTATGTATCAAATGGACCCAAGTGAGCGACCATATTTTACTTTTCTCACTCCTTACATCAACGATCACTGCACCCCAGTGTCTTTCTGAACGTTTACGCTCGATAATTTTTTAATTTTACACGGATGTCAATTATCAAATTATTCATTTCGACAAACGTTTGGTAGATGACCCAGATATATTTTGATTTCATTATATTCACCTCAACCATCCTACGGGACGTGCCAAGCACTTGTTTTTATCCCGTGATAAATTATTGTTCATCGTTTAATATGGTTCAGTACAGGCCGGTTTAAGCTACTTCAAAAGCATATTGAATAATTTTGGCATCCAATCCAATGACGGTAGAATTCAACAGATGTTTCCGCTTCAGAAAATCTGACTCTGAAATTAATATACTGATTAAGCTCCTTGCACGTCTGGGCGCATTTGCTCCGTTTCAAGTCATGTAAGATGCGCCTATATATCGTCTCCCAGAGAGAATCACAGAAGGTGGTGAGCTACAGGCAAACAATTGTTTTCAATTACTTTTTCGCCAAGAGTTCCCATCAATTTGTGCTTGGCCTAGCTGTAAAAGTTTGTAATTATTGTTGTATTTTTTTAAAGCCTCGTACTTTAAACTCTTCCTTACTTCATTGTTGTCCACGAGTGGACTGATCTCTTGTGGTGACGGATACCAGCTTTTAAATTAAAAAAAAATTATACCCATGCAAATCATACAGCTAATGACTTGCTGGCTTATAACAATAAAGTGCCATACTTGACTGATCCACAAGTCGGAACGGGCTGATGCTACATCGCCCATAATGCATGCAGAAGACAGCCCATATGGAAAAACATTTGTTAAACAGGTGCTGGCTTACATGCTGTTTGTCACACCGGCACGCAACCCGTCGGAGCATGGAAGTGTGGGAGAAACCTATCGAGGGAATACTCTGCATAGAAGCAGGCCCCCTGGGGACAGTTCCACGGATGGCCGTGTTGCGTTACTTGAACTTTTGGTTACACCTGCATTTGTTTTATCCCCAATTTATCACTCTCTCTCTCTCTCTCTCGCTCTCTAATGTATTCAAACTGCTAATCACTTCAAAAACCCGTTTGGGATCCCATGTATTAAACTTGAACAAGTAGCTATTATATGCGATCTGGTTGTACAAATTGATCAGACCACACAGTTAAACTGTGCCTTGCACCGTCGAGAAATATACCATTTATTTGTTTATTTTTTCATTAGGGGAAAAAGTAGGTTTATTCTTTCCCGTCTTTCTCTACAGGTTTGTTTAGCCTCTTTTAATTATTGATTTGACACTTCACATAAGTTCGATCTGTTTATCCTTTGCCGAAAAACATTAACGTGTGATAAGTGGGCTATACACTAGATAAGCATACACTGCTGCAACGCGTGGACAATCCAAAAGCTACTTCGGTAGGGGGCTGTACTTACGGCACCAGATAGCGTGTTGATATAAACTGGACTCCCACGAGCTTCAAATGTTTTCCCACGAAAAGCATCTCGGCGTTTCGATCCGGGCTGACCTTGGCTATTCGGTTCAGGCCGAAAAGGCATCAAGAATATGCATGCAAAATGTGGGTCTCCTACGGAGTGCATTCGAATAATTCAATCCATTAATTCTTCAACAGCTCCACACTTGGATTAGGCAGATACATTTCTGACAGCCATGGCTGAGGAGAGATCTCACCATTTTGGAGATATCACTACCCCGGTCAACCAGAAACATCAATGTCTTATACCATTTGTCCTTCGAACAAACGCTGAGGGTCTTCGGATCTTCAGCAAACAATATCATCGATTGCCTGG
Organism: Dicrocoelium dendriticum; assembly: GCA_944474145.2. Lineage (NCBI taxonomy): Eukaryota > Metazoa > Platyhelminthes > Trematoda > Plagiorchiida > Dicrocoeliidae > Dicrocoelium > Dicrocoelium dendriticum. The sequence continues at coordinate 1,684,829 of OX104067.1, read as the reverse complement.
ATACCTTGTTATACTTTACCAAGTCTTGACAGACTCCAACCACACTTGCCGCCATCTGCTGGAGCTCAGCTCAGCGCAATACAGTCGTTTGAAACAACGTCGTAATTTCTTTTCCGTACGTGTTTGTCAAGCCTGGAATGTCCTCCCGGAATACGTCAACTGAGGTCCCGGGCTCGTAGTGTCCATACACCAAGTTCGCTTTGCGCTCATTTCTGAACAATCTCACAAGACTCATTGCCCAGTACTAAAGACGATTATCTGTTAGAGAATTCCCTGTACGTCAGCTTCCATGATACTTTTCCCTTTATTCACCTCTTGAAGGTTTTCACCAGGAGGTGAAGTATCTTATGTACATGCGTCTTATTTGTCGTCACAGTGGATTTACAGTTGTCATTAACTATATCAGGATGAGTCCACCTGTGTGAATTCACGTTTGTTGGCACCGTTACCATGTTTTTCGATATTCATCCTGACCGTTCTACGGGACCTGTTAGGCTGAGTGGTTCGTGTTATTCTCGTTCCAAAAAATAGCTCGGCGCAAGTGTTCCAGGACGTGGTGGGTTTTCGTCTGACAAGTCCATAATATCTATTTAATCACACCACAATATGGCCGATGTGACTGTCCACTAACCAAAGTCATTGTCCTTTGCCTATCCGCATGGTCGCGTCCACTCCAAAGACGTCGATCATCCACCTGGAATCTATTCGCTGATCACTTTTCACACTGGTGACCCGACCGAACATGGTCGCAAATGCTGCGGCACATGTACAAGTAGTGATATGTGAATGTCAGTGCCCACCACGGGGACAGCCACAGGACGCCTGCGCCTACACAGGGGACCATGGGAGACGCGCTGCACCATCCACACACACCCCATGTCCGGTGTGAACCCGAAAGCATAAGACTGTGAGACGCGCGGACGGGAGCCATGTTTGGTCAATGAAGACAGCCCACACGCCCTCAACATGCGCAGAAGCAGCATTCAGTCAAGAATGTGCTCTAAGCATCTATGAATGTTGAAGACTCAGCTCTAACACGCATGCTACAGACGGGAATTAGTAATGAAATTAGATAATAGATGAGAATAGATGTAAAACCACAATCGTCGAAAAATATTGACAGACATAATGTCACTGAAGTAAGTTACCAACCAGTTCTTGTGTGACTAAATTCTTAGTATTCAAAAATACGCGCAACAAGCAAGAACTACTGATGTACCATAGGCTCTTGTGCAGGCGTAGATAGTTTTGTAGCTTTGCCTGGTCCAGGAGGTTGATAAGTATACGGACGGCGCTTTGTGGAGGGGGTGGCTAACATCAGCGAGGATTTTCGTTGGAAGGTTGTTTCAGGACTTGGCGTGGCTAGATACAATGATGTTAACAAGTTCCGGTCTTCAAAGTTGAACTTGGAGAATTCGCTGGTGGTTGGGTTGCTACAAGCAACCTCAATTGAGACCTCGGTCATTCCGATCACAAGGACCGTGAGTAAAATGGAAACATTATAGTCTTGCTCATCTCAACACTGGCACCCCAAGACCGCGGTTTCGTCCTGGTGGGGACTCATCAGTTGGAGATAGCCTGAGTTGGGCTGGAACTCAGGAGCCTATTGGCTCATGCTTGACGCCATAAGCACCATGCCACTGAAATCCGCGAGCAACGCTTAGTACAGCGGAAACGAATTCAAAGTTGAACTTGGGGAATCCGCTGGTGGTTGGGTTGCTACAAGCGGCTCCACTACACAGGGATAGATGATGCATTGACATGGCAATTATTTTGAAATCCTTGCTCAGGAGAACAAGGAAGGCCATGGGAGAGCAGTAGGCCCATTGGGGTAATACACATGCAGTGAGAAAATGCTTGATCAATGAACAGAGAGTGGAAGAAGACCAGAGGGGTTTAACAAAGAATGGGAGTCTTATAAGTAGTGCATTTTTCCTTCACATGAAGGGGTCACGGAAGCCGTCTGCTGACTGTCATTCCTAGGTACTTTACTGCGATGGAAAAGCGCAAACATTCACCGTGAATACAAAGTTGCGGAAACGGCGTTGGGATTTGTTGGTAGAACCTTCCTTTGAATAGCGAACGTAGTTATCATGAGGAGGAAAATGGGTTTTCCTGAAGGAAGCAGACTAAGTTGTGTCTTTATGGAAGGGGTGTGAGGACGGTCAGCTGGTATGTGGGACTGTCCTAGACTATTGTCTATCTTCTGTTGGAGGACGGCCCACTGAATTGACCCATCTGGTGGGACAACTGACGATTAGATAGGGTAACTATGATTAGAAGCGATTCAGTAGGACATCTGCTCCACCATATCGATCACGGCGTCAACGGGTGTCGATTGAAAGGCTTTAATTGCAGTGACTGAAGTGCAACCTAATTTCCCCGAAAATTGATGGCACCATCACCAAGTCCCACTTGTTCTTAATAAAAATCCAACTTGGACCTACCCGAGGGATTCGCAGTGTGTATTAAATCAACTGTACCAAATCCGGGACAATACGTCCTCCAATTTCTTCCTAGCCAGATACCATGGCACGTAGAATAATTCATCAACCACGACCGGATCACGTGAACGGAAGGCAAACTTCCATAAACAAAACGAAATTTGCTCAAAATTGACATATTTATTGCCAAGTTAAGGTAGGAAAATCGCTCTATGAACTGATTCAGGAGTAAGGCAAAATAGCTGAATGGTTGGAGCAGAAAGGCAAAGTCACTACGAAAACACACAAATCATGAAACCACTCTATGAGACCAACAAACTTACCCGCTTTACTTAGCGCAATTATCTGCTGCGTGTAGGTTAACATTTGTGTATACTGACAAGTCGAACAGCAGAGTTTCCCTTGGGAAATCCTCACTTTTAAGCGACTTGACGTTGTGTCGCTGCTGTATGTTTCGAGGCATTTCTGAAAACAAATGCGCCTTATCTGAGCCGCTAGAAGTAAAATGTGGCTTCCCACAAAGCTCGGTTATAGGACCAAGGATTTTCCTCGTCTTCATTAACAACCTCATTGGAGTGATCGATTCAAACGTTTTTACTCTTCGTGAACGGTCTCAAAATCCGGCGGACTATCAGGTCGGCGAACGACCACACGACACTACATGAATGGTCAGTTTCGAACATACTGGAGTTCAGCGCTGACAAATGCCGAGTAGTTAACATACGCCATCAGAGAACTTACGCATACCGGCTAGGAGAAAACCTTTTGAAACGCGTCTCCCATGAAAATTACCTCGGAGCGCTTGTGCAGGCCGATCTCGGTTGCTCAAAATAGGTTGAAAAAGCAGCAAGGAAACTGAATCCGCACTTGGGTCTCAGGCGGAGAGCGTTTGACCGGTTTGTTCCCACCATCTTGTCCCAAAGCTCCAAGACTCACATGATGCCGCACGTTTAATACACCAACTAGGTCTGTCACCCTCAGCAAAAGCATGAGCTTGATGCGCTTTGTGGTGGTAAGATGCCAACCTGAGCACACCGCTTGTTTATCGAACGATCGAGCTTAACGATTTTGGGTCAACAGTCCGAAAGCTGGTTGATCGATGCAGAGGCGAAATGAAGGATAGCATGCAATCGATTTGGATCGACATGAACGAAGCTCGAACGCTGGCCAAGGATGTAATAGGAAGTCGCTTTCTCCTACATCTGTGAGTGGTTCTAAGTGTCTCGAGGCCTAAACTAAGCTTGTGTTCTATGAATAACAGATATGTGAGCGAGGCCCGGACTTTGATATTTTGCTTCACGGAGCGTCACTTGACATGCTGACAGAGGCGTTGACGCATCAAACCCCGCTCACTTTTGATGGACAACCGTTGATCCCAATGTGGCATCCTGTACAAATAATAGGAAGCACAATGTCAGATAAGTGGAGGGCGTGAAAAGCGAAATGGATGGATATCGCTACATTGATCGAGTTAGATGAATATCCGAAATCACATCAATCAGCCATGATGAACAATGAACAATGATTTATAACGGGTAAAAAAGCAGGTGCTTGACATGTCCCGTAGGGTGTATAGCGTGATAAAAAAGATAGCGAAGGGATAATGGAGTCTTCAGTTCGGGCGCTTACAGATGTAACTGCACTGTCGTATAAAGGGAGTTTGAAATGAGAATGTACGCACACAAAGCAACAGGGGAGTGGTTATTGTTCACATCATAGGCGAGAAAAATAAAAAAGATAGCAAGGACAACGCTTACTCGTGTGCAACTATCTTGGGTCGACAGGATACAGTAATCCAGTTTCTGTAGTAGTAGCGTTTATCAAATTTCGTGCAAGGCGTTTGGAATGACTCATTCTCGAGTAGGGTTATGGCACTATCCCCTGTCTGTTGTGCATTAGTGCCAGCATCTGGTGGTCATGAGCTATAGCACGTAGTGTAAATGTGACAGGGTATCGTCAAGGCGTTTTTTGAAAAGGGATAGGGTGGGTGCATTAATTACATGTTCCGGGAGGGCGTTCCAAGGCTGTGCCACTCGAAGGGAGAAATAGTTTCGCCGACATTCCAGGCGGCTGTACTGCGTGACTAACTTAAACTGGTGACCTCTTAGCGAGGTGTTTTGACTGAGTATTAGAAGGGAATGGCATGGGTGGTTGGGGTCTCTCAGGATTAGGTACACCATTATGAGATCGCCCCTTAGACGCCGGATAAACTCGACGGACGAGACTGAGGCCGTTCTGCTGTCCGCGAATCGTCTCCGCAACGACTCAAGTGGAGTGCGCATACTACCCGACATCCCGTGGAAAGAACGTTCAGGGGATCCCGCCAACAAAGATAGGTACAGAATAAGTCAAGATAAGAAAACAGTGATTGCTCACGGTGTTCCTGAGCTATTGACTCCTCTTCCGACGATGCTCAATGCATGACCGCAAGCAATGGCACTACATCCGGGAGGTTCTTTCTCTCGAAAATGTGGTGGTCAGCTAGTTGACAAGGATCCCCATATCACCAAACTATAAGGATGCGGTCCCAGACTCTTAAAACTTGTGTTACCGTCAGAACAAATGGCACAAACCCTACTAGCGAACCTGGATTAAATTCCGTTGCAGATTGCCAACGGAAATTCGTCTGAAAGCAGCAAGAACACCAACACCTTTTAATGACAATTCAGTAGAAGCACAACTCTTAGTGAAAACGCCAGCTGCAGGACCCGACTCGGGACGGTTTCAAGAGTAGCCCATACTATCCGGAGGGGCACAGCAGAGCACGAGGAAACACCAGAATCGGAGCATCTGATACCTGCTTATATATCAAATACTTCTCTAGAGTATGCAACCCATCAAAAAACGATTAGTCGCCGACCCTTTAATGGTCGGCGTAAACTCATTTGCTTCATCCACCCATCCAGTCGCCGGCCACTCACTGGTCGGCGAAACTTCACGTATGAGTTGTACAACCTCTGAAACATTGATTAAATCTGAGAAACTTTCATGTATGTACACCAACGCCCAAGGGCTCCTCAGTAAAATTAACGAACTTCGACTACGTCAGGTTGCGAATGCTTGGGACCTAATTTCTATTACCGAAACTTGGTTGCATCAAGAGGTGACTGATGCTGAGGTTGAGATAGCCGGAATGTCACTCATCCGGAACGACCGCCCCAGCAGAGGAGGTGGGGTCCTACTCTACTACCGCAGCGATCTACAATGTACAATAGTTGAGGACCTGGAAACACACTTTACCGACTCACCCTGGTGCCATCTCCGACGGAGACACAACGATACATGTCTCATAGCTATCGTTTACCGCCCCCCAACGTCCGCACTGGAAATGGATTCCTGCTTGATCCGTGGCCTAAACAGAGTAACACGCACTAGGTACAGCCACACTCTCATCTCCGGGGACTTCAATCTACACCATTTGGAGGTGTCGGCATCGCCCAGTGAGCAGTTCAAAGCAGACTTGCATGAACCGGTCGCTAATATTCCCTTGTACAATCATGTCACCACGCCCACTAGATTCAGGACAGCAAACAAACCGTCCATACTGGACCTTGTGCTCACAAATGAAGAGCTCATGATTGAGAAGTTATTGATGGATAGTCCATTAGGTCACAGTGACCACGTAGTAATAAGTTTTGGCTATGTGTGTTATGCAGAGTATCCATCTGAACACTTGGAACTAACTCATACAATCACACGCTACCACGTATTGAAAGAACTCGCCGACGCAGCTTCTTGGGAATTCTCAAACAAAAGTCCCCTTGACAACGTTTGGGCAGAGTTCGTTAATAAGCTCAGCGACATCGTCAACAAAGCATCAGAGACCAAACCCGTCATCCCGCGAAAATGCCTTCAATTATAAGGAGTAGGACTCGCAAATGCCTGGCGATAAGGGTTGCAGCATGGCGTGCCTACAAGATTAACTCCGACTCAGAGACTTGGGGAAATTTCCTGGCCCATCGCACTTGTCGTGAGGACAAAATTACTTATCAACAGTGCCTAGCCAAAAAGTTCATGGCAAACAACAAACTGCTGTATAAGCATGTCAATAAGCTTCGTAAAGTGAAGCATGGAATATCCCCACTATTCACGACAAGCGGTAGGGTACAAAGCGCCGAAGAAGCAGCTAATGCCCTGCGGCTGCAATACGCCCCAATTTTTGAACTCGCAACACCTACTTGTCCCATAATATCAAGCTCATTACCGACACCTTTGTTTACAAATGTAATTTTCAACCCATCAATTGTGCTAAGGAAGTTACTCACAATGAGTGAGCATAGTTCTCCGGGAACAAACAACATCTGCCCGAAGGCATTGAAGGCTGTGGCCAACAAGTTGGTGGAACCACTGTCACAGCTCTTCCAAAGGTGCTTTGATGAACAACAAGTCCCTACTATGTGGAAGTGTGTCATTATCACCCTTATTTTGAAAGGCGGTAACCGTTCAGATCCTGCAAACTATCGTCCAGTGACTTTCCTCCCTGTGCTCGCGAAGGTGATGGAAGCAGTCGTCGCTGCGGCTTTAATGGACTACCTGGAAAAATGCAACATCTTGGTACCGGAACAGCATGGCTTCCGTCAACACCGGTCATGCACCACCAACCTACTGATTGCACGAGGTAGTTGAACAGGAGTGGATGGTGTTGGGGGTCGGAGTTGACGTCATCTATCTGGACTTCTCCAAAGCTTTCGACCGTCTTGATCACCGCATCCTACTTCAACGGCTACAGAGCTACTCAATCGGATATCCTGTACTTGGTTGTATTGGCCGCTTCCTTTACCAACGGAAGCTTCAAATACGTGTTAGGGGATCACTCTATAACCAATTTGAGGTGAAATGTGGTGTCCCACAAAGCTCAGTGCTGGGACCGCACATATTGCTAGTGTTTATTAACGACCTGGCAAGAGTCATCTCCTCAAACTTCCTGTTTTTCGCCGATGACGTCAAGATATGGCTGGCTAGTTGTAAGAAGCCAGATCACGATCTGCTTCAACATGACCTAGACTGCATTTACGAATGGTCAAAGAGGAACAAGCTTCAATTGAACATGGCTAAGTGCAAAGTGATACATCTGCGTCACCAACCAGTGAGCGCTTACAAGCTTGGAGACCACACATTGGCGTAGGTCTCTCAGGAGCGCGACCTGGGTGTATTGGTACAGGAAGATCTCGGGTGTTCAAAACAAGCAGAGAAGGCGACGAGAACCGGAAATCAACACTTCGGCCTTCTTCGCAGAGCCTTCGGTCGGTTTGAACCCTCAGTATTTCCCTAAATGCTAAGCGCCTACGTGCCACCTCACCTGGAATACGCTATCCAAGCGTGGTAGCCGTGGCAGAAACAGGATCTCGTTGCTCTCGAGACTCCTCAACGACGGGCAACCAAGAACGTCAGGGGCCTCTTTCATCTGCCCTATCAGTTTGGACTGAAATCTCTAAGAATGTACAGCAGTCGATATCGGCTTTTGCGGGGGGATCTCATAATGGTTTACCAGATTCTGAAGAACCCAAACCACATTTGCCGTCCGCTGCTGGAATTGAACCACAACACTCAACTAAGAGGTCACCCTCTGAAACTGACAATTCATTATAGCCGGCTTGAATGCCGTAGAAATTTCTTTTCTCTCCGCGTGTGTGAGCTTTGGAATGCCCTCCCTAATTATGTCGTCTCTGCTCCCAATCTGGCGATATTTAAAAAACGTGTTGACTATGCATTGTCTCACTTACATTTCATTTTATGACTTGTTAGTCAGGGGCTACAAAACACAATCAAACGGTGTCTTGCCAAACGTCTAACCAATGGATTTATGGATTTATACGTTTAATACGCGAACATCTACGTTATTTCACATAAGTCTATGGTGAGTCCACCACAACGCTTTTCACTTTATTATGCAATTGATTTTCGCAATAATTTCCATCCCACGGGACTTGTTAAGCGATGCTTTTTTACCCGTAATAAACCATTGTCCATTGTCCATTGTCCACTATATATTTTGAGGGTCTTCAGCCTGAGTGGGTAGGGGAGGCTGGTCAAACCTCGGACGCTCTTCGTTGCACTACGTTGTGAAGTATCGAGCACGGTGAGATGGTGCTTGAGCCAGGGTTGCCACGCTTGGATAGAGTATTTCGCGTGCGGCCTCACGTACGCACTAAGCATTTTTGGGAAGACTGAAGGGTCAAACTTCCCGAAGGCTCTACGAAGAAGGCCGAGGTACTGGTTTGCTTTCTTAGATGCCTTTTCAGTCTGCCTCAAACAACCGAGGTCATATTGAGCTATCACACCGAGATCGCACTCGTGAGAAGCCCGCTGTAGAATTTGTGGTCCTAGGCGGTACTTGTGCATACTCTTGTGCCGTATACTGAGAACTTTGCACTTGGTGACGTTGAAATGCAGCATGTTCTCGATGGACCGTGTGTACGCTTTGTCCAGGTCCTCCTGTAACACTGTGTGATCCTCCACTGCAGCTATAGTGCGCCATACCTTTAGGTCATCAGCAAATAGCAAACAGTTAGAAGATAGCACACTCTCGAGATCATTTATGAAGACCAGGAACAGGCGGGGTCCAAGTACCGAGCCTTGAGGTACGCCGCACTGAACTTCGATGGATTCGGATAGGTTGCTTCTAACCCTCACATTCAGGTGACGTTGCACGAGAAAGTCTCTTATCCAGCCCAGAACAGGATCACCGATTCCATATTTCTGGAGTTTGTGGAGGAGAATGCGATGGTCAGGTAATGCATCGACAGTGATGCGCGACGGATATTGGAAGCCTGGAACTTCTGCCATTATGACCAAGAACTGGATATTTCAGAACTAATCAAGAGGTTTGGTGATGATTGTGAGGGCTGATCAAACCTTTTCGCTCGCTGCTACCGGTCGACTAACGTCAGCTTATTTAATATTGAAAGTCGGAAAGAAAAGCAAGATATTCTAATAAATAACAGGGAGGGATCGCGAAGAGCATGGATGGAGCACTGCGACACCATCAATTCAAGGACGATCAGTACGGTCAAGAATTGATTCAATAGCCACCGTGAGTACTCTGTTCGAGACACACTGCACCGAAGAGCGGCTCAGTGTAACATAGAATTGTCACAAAAGGTGGAACAACTTGATGATACATCCGAAATGGAAGGCGGTGGCGTAGGTTTTCAAGAAGGCAAAGACTCGACTTAGCAAATTCAGAAAGACGCATGAGAATCCTTATATAATTCCACTTGGAGTAAATACCCCTAGAGAATTCGGTAACAACCCGGTGCAGCTTCCATACAAGTACCAAGTAAACCCAAAACTCGTCAGCTGTGGTAGAGGCTACGGCAACTGCAACACATGAACAACAAAAAAATAAAAAAGGAAGGATGTGGAGGTAAGATGCCAATCTGAGCACGCCGCTTGTTTATCGAGCGATCGAACTTAACGGTTTTGGGTCAACAGTCTGAAAACTGGTCGATCGATGCGGAGGCGAAATGAAGGATAGCATGCAATCGATCTGGATCGACATGAACGAAGCTCAAACGTTGGCCAAGGATGTAACAGGAAGGAGATTTGTTCTACATCTTTGAGTGGTTCTAATTGGCTCGAGGTATAAAATGAGGTTGTGTTCTACGAATAACAGATTTCTGATCGAGGCTCAGACTTTGGTTTTCGATTCACAGAGGACCACACAACACCCTTGAGACTCCACAAAGAGTAACAAAATGATTAAGGGCCTGACTCATCTCCCTTACCAAAATTATATTACAGAACCTAGGAATCTTCGGTGATCAATAACGTCACCTACGCGGTGATCTTGTTTTGGTGTTTTATCCTAAAAGATCCAAAGCACGCACGTCGACACTTATTGAAATTAAGTCACAACACTTCACTCCGAGGCCATTAGTTGAAGTTAGCCACACAGTGCAGTTAGCTGGAATGCTGCCGGTATTTTTCTCTAGTCCTGTGTTCCAGTTCTAGAACACTCCCAATTTCCGTCATCTCAAAACTCAACTTGATGAAACATTACACTGCTTACACTACAAGACGTATTCACTGTTGCTGAGACACATCATGACAAAAAAACTACGTGTACACGTGATACTTCGGTGAATCTACCGATATGCGTTACTTTTGTTTCGTTGCTACGTTCACATCTTGTTTGCACTCTTTACCCGCGGGAATTGCCAAGTTTTGCTTTTTTATTCCTGTCAAATCCATTGATCCAGTAATTCATTGATGCTGCACAGTGAATTGAACAAATGGATCCTCTCCCTTCTACCTCTAGTTCATCCTGCTCGTTTGCTACTTTCGCCTCACAAGACTACCGAATCCTGTTCTAATGCTCTTTGGCTCCGTCAGGTTGCCCTTTTATGATCACTACACAAACATCGGTCGTTGCAGACCTACGGATCATCGTAATGATTTCCGGCTTAACACATGATTTTAGTCATACAAACAGCACTATTTTGATTTGAATGTCTTGGCGACGCTCCAACCTTTCCAGTTATTCCAGTTAAGAGTAGCACTTAGTGTGGTGTGCCGCAAGGCTTAGTTCTAGGTCCACGTTTGTTTTTGGTGTTTATTAGTGACCTTGGACAGGGAATCGCTTCAAACTTCCTAATGTTTGCCGACAATCTCACGATCTAGATATCAGGATCCAGGCGAACGCCGACCAACATGTGCTTCAGAGTGATTTAGATACGGTGTATCAATGGTCGACCCAAAACTCATTGCATTTCAACTTCAGTAAATACAAAGTGCTTTCCACCCGATATCAGAGCAGCTACTCATACCGGTTCGGAACTAACGTACTGCAACGATCCACTCTCGAACGTGACTTGGGTGTCCTGGTTCAAGATGACTTGGGTTGCTCCAGGCAATCCGAAAAGGCCTCCGAGACCAGGAACCAACACTTCGGGCTGTTGCGACGGACGTTTGGACAAATAAACAGCTCCATATTTCGACAAATGCTCAGTGCGTATGTTCACCCCCATGTCGAATACGCCATTCAAGCCTGGTATCCATGGCTGAAACATGACCTTAATGCACTGGAGCAGCCACAACGCCGGGCATATAAGAACGCAATTGGAATGCGCAATCTTTCTTACCAGGAAAGACTGCAACGATTGGGGGTGTTCAGTGGAAGCTATCGCAGACTACGAGGTGGCCTGATTATGGCATACTTGATTCTGCAAGAACCGTATCATGTGTGCCGCCCTTTACTGCGGCTCAGCACCAACAGAATCCTGAAGGGCCACTCAATAAAAGTCGCTGCACAGTATATCCGCGTGGTGTGCCGCAAAAATTGCTTGCCCATTCGTGTCTGTCACCCGTGGAATGCTCTCCCGGAATCGGTCGTCTCTGCACCGACAATAACAGTATTTAAAAGACAGTTGGACAATGCACTCATCCACTTGCACTTTGAACAATGGAACAATGGATTTATGCGAGTATAAAAGCTAAAGCTTGACAAATCCCGTAGGGTGATCACACCACTTGCACTTTGTCACTTAACACTACGTCTCCATCCTGCACCTGGGGTTTACCATGGAATTATTTGATGTTAACTGCGGATGCTTTGAATATAAGCGGATCGCAGGACTGCAGCGAAGCAAACGATAAGTCCCTATTTTCATATTTAACGTATTAACTATTTTACTATCTTTATCATCATTATTGTTATTTTGATATCCCCACCAACTATCCAACGGGACTTGTAAAGCTACGCTTCTTAACCCGTATAAATTCATTTTTCATTAGTGACATTTAGACTCTGTTAGCTAGCATTCATACTCTTAGAGATGCATAGTACTCTCGCCTCATGTGTTCTGGAATAGCCAGCAGTACGCATTTCATCTGACTCCGGTGGGGCTCGTATCCGCATTCTGTGAGTAAGACCACTGAGCTATGTGGGACTGCAACGACCGACGCGACCAAGCTGCTACCGCCACTCACTATGAACTGACTTGCACGTTGCTGCGCTGCGGAAGGCAGGGTAGCCCCACACTAAGCGACGAACTTGGCAAATGTAAGTTGCCACTTAACCTATCGCATTATAAGCATTTTCATCTGCATATTGATTACAAGGGAGTAGTAGGGGGGATTCAATGATGTAAGTAGAAATTCATCACCTTTAGTCTCAGTCAGGCAACCAGCACACGTCCGCAAGAGCACTGTGTGGCCGTTTCATTCTTTGTAACCTCGTCAGCTGCGCGCATTCCATCCGTACCTTACAGGGCTAAAACCCACTACTCTGCTCTCTTGAGTAGGTGGTTAGGACCACCGAGAAACAAGGGATGCGCGGAGGCTGTCGGACCGATTGTGACCGTGACGAATCTCCTTGGGAAAGTTAATCCCACTCCCCCATCCCCTTCACTCTAGAGATGGGTAAGTAGCCGAGCTAGCATATAAGACTGTTGGATCATGGTTAGCCAGCACGAGAACTCGCGGCCCAAGGGGTAAAACCTGTTCTCTGCATGTGGGAAGCGCGCCTAGCAGCAGGGATGATAATAAGCATTTACACAGCGTCTAGTTACTAAGTCGTGGCAACTGCCGCTCATTGCCTTTGACCCGGTTGTCTTTACCACGGACTCGCAAGAGTAGGGTCATGGGCTCTAGCTGCACAGAGCATTGCTGACGTTTTTCAAGGTGATGAAAAGGCAACCCAGTGCTTCTCCACATGGCTATTTGATCTACTGTAGCTTCGTGAACCTACTTTGGAAAGGTTGGCCAAATCCCGCTCTTCACCACACATTTTAGATTCTCCTGTATATCCCAGCGCCTTATCTGCTTAGAGGACACCTCAATGTTGGCGGCATCCGATATCGGATTTGCCTGTCGCTGTGGCCTCCATTAGGCAGCTACAGGAGGCCTGCGCCAACAGAGGGACCATGGGTGGCTTGCGCTGCACCATCTACACCTCCCTCCACACACCCAATATCCAGTGTGAACCCGAAGGTACAAGACCGGAAGGCATGTGGCTGGGAGTCAAGTTTCCTCAACGGAGCCGGCCATTTCTCCTTCGTTGCACAGCAGCACTCTGGCTGAGCAAGCATGCTTACCGGAAGTACGCAAGCCGGTGGCTGGGCCGTAGCCCGTTCCACACTCGATGCTTGGAACCGTTCTTTGAGCCTAACACGGTGTGTCCCAGCAACGACCAACTGTATCATGGATCCAGCATAATCGAGGTAGCGCTTCATCAACAAATAGGTATTTTGTCAAAATTCACATCAAATGCAGACATACAGGCATCTATCAAACAGCAAACAGTGATTGTGAACGAAAATAAACATGGGAAATGGACAGTAATTGTGTGGCATTTGATACAGAACAGAGCAAGTAAGGAGTAGGTATTAAGTTTAAGCTTGGGCAAGTGTAAATGTACAGCTCGCACTGCCAGTCAGCAGCTTATGCTACTGATGGTCATGAATTCGAATCCTGATGAATCTGGTGGATGTGTACTACTGATGATGCCCAACTAGTTAAAACTGCAGTCTATTGCTTTTCTGGGCATGTGGACGACTATCTGATTTGGAACCTGCTGCGACAAGCTCTCAATTTCAATGCGGAACAAGCATAAGTGTAAGGCGATGTAAGCCAACTGCCGTGAAAAATCATACTATATGCAAAATAAAATTCAACATGAGGATTCACTATAATATTCACAATACACGCATACAAATCCGCCTATCCTGATGTCGTGTGCCCCGCTGATCACAATGTTTGCGTCCCGTCGAGACCCGATGCCCAGAGTCTTGTCACGTGATTCAACTGGTGTAAAGCATCGTCGAGTCGGTTTTTAAACTGGGTGGCGTGGACGCAGAAATGACGAAGGTCGAAAGAGTGTTCCACGGTTGACACATTCAAAGCGAAAAGTAATCCCAGCTCCATCCCCTCGGAATTTACTGAGTAGCTAGTTTCAGGTGATGGCCCCTCAGTTTTGTGATGCGGTTAAGTTTCAGCAGCTGCCGGCAAACGTGACCAGGGCTTTTCAAAGCAAATGTGTCAGAACGAGATATCTCGTAGATGGCGATAATTTCTTGCTGCAAACTCCTAGGGCCTGTAGTAGTAATTAGCCCGGCAGATGGAACAGGTATTGCACTCTTGGCTCTCCAGTGAAGACAGATCACGTTCTAGCCAGGGTTGTCAGCCCTAAATCGTGTACTCAATATGCAGCTTCACATACGCATTGGGCATTTACGGGAACATGGAAGGATCAAACCCCCGGACGCCCTCCGTAAGAAACTAACATGTTGATTCCTGGTTTTGAAGGTATTTCCGGATTACTCCGAACAGCCCAGGCAGACTTACAGTAACACGCCAAAAGACATGCTCGTGCGAGGCGGGATTCAAAAGGTGGTCTCTTAGCCTGTATGTGTTGTTGGTTTGTGGCATACACGTACTAGTTTACACTTGTCCGTGCTGAACAGAAGTAGACTAGTTTTTGACCTTTAGAGACGAAGCACCTCCCCCTAACCGAGTCGCAGTATAAAATAGCGTGTGTGACGAAATGGGAAGGAGAGAGAGAGAAGGCATCGGCATCAAACTGAGGCTTTCTTCAGCAGACCACTTCTTGACTGGTGAAACGCTGTGGCTAACTGTGGGATAGCCTAACTTGCCAGTAAGTCTTGAGTTCCCCACTTACAATTCTCTGTGGAATCGGCGCTAACATGCTCCCCCTTGAGCTTCCACCTTCCATCCTTTCAATTGGTGTCCTGTGACTTCCCTATCGTATTGTAGAGGGGCCGCTTCCAAGAATGCCTCGGGGGAGCTCTTCGGAGCGGGCTGAGAGCGGATCGCGAACGACGGCTAGCGACGAGCGTAGGCCCTGAACTACGGAGCGGAAATATGTGGACAGCGCAATAAATCAGACAAATACGCCGCTAGCGCAGCCCACAGGACCGAGGCCGAGCCGATTGACACAGCCCAGAACGAGCAAGTCGAGAGCTCTCGAACGACTCCTGGCCGATCCAAATCGGGTGCAGAGAAGCGGAGATCGAGGCGAAAACAGGAAGGCGGATCTTCCAAGTCAGAGCTCCCGAGGCGAAAGGACTGGCTCGGCTCTAACATCCGTACCTGTGTTGCGTTGTGGGACGGAAACCTAGTCGATATTCGATGGCGCGCGCGAGACCCTCATGTGCCCATTTTCGGTGTGCAATAAACGTCTACCCCCCTGTCGTGTCGTTTTCGCTACAGTATCACCAAGCTGGTTAGACAAACATGCACCTCCATATACGCAGCACTCATGCAACAGTGGCGGGGCTTTCAGTTGGCCGTTGCCCTTACACTGGAACATCGTTCTTACTATATCCGCTGCGGATTAATCCGTTGCCACTGAGTAGTTTGACATTTTCTTTTGTTAGATTAGTTACAAGGTCACTAACGCCATCCCTGCCGATTTTTGTAAATGGCCTTTGAGATACTGCGCGAATCGCGAGCAGTTGCCGAAAGCGCTTCGTCATTTAAGAAATCCTCGTCCGGATCGAATGCAGATTCGGGATCGTTAATTTAATTGACAAATACACTTTAAATGCATTTCATCCAGTTGTGCAATTTTGCGTTTTTAATGATGCGACTTTAAAACATCCGCAGTGGATATGGTAAAACGTCGGAAATGTACCCTCCGAGGTATATAAAGCTTGACTTGACTGGAACAGTTTTGTAGTGCTTAATTGCTGTCATGAGTTTGGTGGCGCCACTAGCAATTTTCTTTCAACGATGTCTGAACGAGATGTAAGTCCCCACGATGTGGAAGCATGGAATCACCAGGCCAATCTACAAAATTGGCAGCTGTGCTGAACCGGCAACTTATCGCCCGATAACACTTCTTCCTGTGATCTCCAAGGTTATGGAGTCCATTGTAGCTGAGGCTTTTATGAGGTACCTGGAGAACAACAAAATTCTCGTTCCGGAGCAGCATGGATTTCGTCGAAACCGCTCCTGTACCACTAATCTCTTGATTGCTCGTGCAAGCTGGACGGAATTCGTGGACGCTGGTGTGGGAGTCGACGCGGCCTACTTGGATTTCTCAAAGGCATTCGACGGCATAGACCATTGCATTCTCCTCCACAAACTCCAGAAATATGGAATCGGCGATCCTGTTCTGGGTTGGATAGGAGACCTTCTCGTGCAACGTCACCTGAATGTGAGGGTTAGAAGCAACCTATCCGATTCCATCGAAGTTCAGTGCGGCGTACCTCAAGGTTCGGTACTTGGACCCCGCCTGTTTCTGGTCTTCATAAATGATCTCGCGAGTGTGCTATCTTCGAACTGTTTGCTATTTGCTGATGACCTAAAGGTATGGCGCACTATAGCTGCAGTGGAGGATCACACATTCTTACAGGAGGACTTGGACAAAGCGTACACATGGTCCATCGAGAACATGCTGCATTTCAACGTCACCAAGTGCAAAGTTTTCAGTATTCGGTACAAGAGTATGCACAAGTACCGCCTAGGACCACAAATTCTACAGCGGGATTCTCACGAGTGCGATCTCGGTGTGATAGTTCAAGATGACCTCGGTTGTTCCAGGCAGACTGAAAAGGCATCTAAGAAAGCAAACCAGTACCTCAGCCTACTTCTCAGAGTTTTCGGGAAGTTTAACCCTTCAGTCTTTTCAAAAATGCTTAGTGCGTACGTGAGGGTGACCTATCTGCCCTTGACTCCTGGTGCCAACTGTGGCAGATATCATTTGCCGTGGAGATGTGTAATATTTTGTCGTACAAATGCCAAGTACCGCCAGACAGTTTATTGCTACAAGGCGCGTATATCTCGCAATGCAGGGTAGTTCACGACTTGGGCGTGCGGTATTCAGTCACGTTTAACTTTGCTGAACACTGTCACTTTCAAGTTTCGAAAGCCATGAAGACCATCGGTGATATCTGACATCATTTTTACATCACGGAATCTCGCATGTCGCTTTACAAAACATATGCATGGCCGTGTATGGAATACTGTTCAATGGTGCAGTCTAATCTGCGGAAATCTGACCAGCACGCTCTTGAGAGGGTCCAGGGACGCTTCATGAAAAACCTATGTGGATATTCCTCAAAGTTGACATACAGAGAGCGATGTGATAAACTTGGATTTGACCCAGTTTGGCCTAAGGTAATGAAGCTGAAACTATGTTTTCTTTACAAAATCATAAACTGTCAAATTCGGAGTCTTGATAACGGTGTTCACATATCTTTAAACAGCAGTTATCCAATCCGGAACAAAGAGGTAAAATTCATGATTCCCAAATTTACGACGAGAATCAGAGAACGTTTCGTTCTAACTCAATACTCAAAGATTTGGAACAAACTTCCAAGTGATCTCAGAACATGCTATACAATTTGCAATTTTATGCTTGCGGTTAGTAAGCATTTAAACGTTCAAAACGTGATTCAGATGTTCGGGACATCACATTCCCTAGATAACGCATTCGAAAATGGCAACCGTGGTGCTTGAATAAATTTTCGAAACACATGCACATAACATTTCGGACAACAACCCCTTTCATTACATTTTTTCTCGGCCCAAACATCTGTCATGTGATTATGAAGAATCCTGATTCAATGGTAGGAAAAAAACAGCAGAAAGATTCTGAGTACTCCGTGTTATCTAATTTGGAATTTCGCTCATGTTCGTTTCTGAAAATGTATACATGCAATATCATGGGAAGGTTGTAACATTATTTGATCTGTTTCTTTTAGGAAACAGCTTCTTGCATCGTCGAGGAATATGCAGTTTATTTATTTATTTATCTGTTTAAGCGTGGCAACCCTGGCTCAAGCACCATCTCATCGCGCTCGATACTGCACAACGTAGGGCAACGAAGAGCGTCAGAGGTTTGACCAGCCTCCCCTACCCACTCAGGCTGAAAACTCTCAATATATACAGTGGACATTATCGGCGTCTAAGGGGCGATCTCATAATGGTGTACCAGATCCTGAGAAACCCCAACCATCCATGCCATTCCCTTCTAATACTCAGTCAAAACTTCCCGCTAATAGGTCATCGGTTTAAGCTGGTCACGCAGTACAGCCGACTGGAATGTCGGCGAAACTATTTCTACCTTCGAGTGACACAGGCTTGAAACGCCCTCCAGGAACACGTAATTAATGCACCCACACTATCCCTTTTCAAAAAACGCCTTGACGATACCCTGTCACATTTACACTAAGTGTTATAGCTCATGACCACCAGCTGCTGGCACTAATGCACAACAGACAGTGGATAGTGCCAAAATCCTACTCGAGAATGAGTCACTCAAAACCCCTTGCACACCATTTGATAGACGCTACTAGTCTAGAAACGATTTCTGTATCCTGTCGATCCGAGATAGCTACACACGAGTAAGCGATGTCCTTGCTTTTTTTTCTCGCTTATTACCTGATCAATAACCACTCCACTTATTGCTTTGTGTACGCACATTCTAATTTCAAACTCCGTTTTTACTGCAGTGCAGTTAAATCTGTAATCGCCCGAACCGACGATTCCATTATCCATTGATCTATCTTCTCTCAATCTAACCACCCTAAGGGACATGTCAAGCACCTGTTTTTTACCCGTTATAAATCATTGTTCATTGTTTATTTGTCCACTTTCTCCTTAAACCAAGAAACACGACTTTTATCAGCACTTTAACTATATTTGCTTTCACATTGTGGTGGGCACATACAGGCTCCACGGGATAGTGTGATGTGCGTGCGTACGTCCCAGGTGTCGTAGCAGTGGGTACTACCAATGTAAACAGCTCCTTGTCATCTCGTTCGAAAACGTGATACAGTATTTCTGAAGGAGAGTAACAAAAATAACGTCTATATGAGACTTTAACCGGTTTCTGGACGTCAATCTCAAGACTGGTGTACTACTTATCATAATAGCTTAACTTCACGGATTCGGCATTTGTATGCAGCGTGAAATCTTTGTAGATAGCCAATGTGCACACGCAGTTTCGAGCTGGATAAAATTCTGACTAGCGGCATAGCAACTAGTTTTGTCGCCCGGGCGATGACGAAACTTTCGCCGTGACTGAGGCCGCCTGAAGGCCACACAATCGGTTCAGGTTAAAGTGCACATTGGTTTTCCATAAAATGCATGATCTAGTCATGAGTAGGGTATTTTGATATAAATAATTGAGGGTTAATCGCAGACAGTTCCAAATCAGATAGTCGTGGACATGTCCGGAAAAGTACTAGACTGTAGTGTCAGCCTGTTGGGCATCATCGGTAGTGCGTATCCATCGGATCAATCAGGATTCGAACTCATGACCACTAGCGGCTTGAACCGCCAGTCAGCAGCTTATGCCACTGGACCAAGGGGGACAGCTTCGGACCGTCATATTTTGCAATCTAATTGTGATATAGTGCATCTTATCCTCCACTCTCATGCAAGTTACGACCGTTGCAGAGGACACGATTGGCCCTAATGTCGTGTAGGTAGAAATTCGGCACATCTAGACTCAGTCAGACAGCGGTCACACGCCCGGAAGAGCACTGTACGCGCGTTTCATCCTTTCGGGAATCGTTACCAGTGCGCATTCCATCCGACCCTGGTAGGGCTCGAACCCGCAACTCGATTTTTGCCAGTCCGTGGTTGGGATCACTGTGCTATGGGAGACGGCAACGACCATCGTGAATTAGTTACTAGATGTGATGTAGCGCCGCTCACTATCCACTGACTTACACGTTACTGCCGTGCAGAGGACAGGGTAGCACCTTCACCAAGCGACGATCTTACCAAACTTAAGCCGCCGATTAACTTATGGCATTATAAACAGTTTGGTCTGCGTACTGAGTACAGAGGAGTAGTAGGGGGAGTTGAATGGTATAGGTAGAAATTCGTCACATCTAGACTCACTGGTGTCTTCCGGGGCCAATCCTGTCCTCTGAAACGGTCGTAACTTGCATGAGAGCGGAGGATAAGACGCGCTATATCACAGTTAGATTGTAAATCGTGACGGTCCGAAGCTGTCCCCTGTGGCCAAGTGGTATAAGCTGCCGACTGGCGGTGAAACCCGTTGGTGATCATGGGTTCGAATCCTGATTGATCCGATGGATGCGCACTACTGATGATGCCCAACAGGCTGAAGCTACAGTCTAGTACTTTTCCGGGCATGTGGACGACCATCTGATTTGGAACTGGCTATAACGAACCCTCAATTATCTAAACTGCATGATCGTTTGGGACACAGGTGAACGTGGTGAAGGTGACCACAACGGGACAAATAAGGGGATCGCTGGGAAGAACGTTCGCACAAGTGTGACACATGGCGCAAATATGTTCTTGGTCAGAGAAAGTAAAAGTGAACTATTCAACCCTCAGCTTGTCCGGATATTTTACCCTTAATATTTGGTATCGAACAAGCAACGGTACGAAAAATGCTGCCCCCAGTCACATGCCGCCCGGGGCGGACCGCCCCACCCTCTCCATGCTACGCCAATGATTCAGACCATCTGCCACGAGCTCGATCCACATCTCAGTTCGCCTGTAGATGACGGCGTCCGCTGCATAGGTGAAGGAAGAATCGGAGACAAATGTTACTTGTTAGAGGAGACGTATGAACGGTGACATCGGCTAAATTATTGGGTGGGCAGAGAATAACGAAACATCAGTTTGCAACATGTTGTGGGTGTAACGCATCAACTAGCCCACTGGGGGGGGGGGGTTGTAGACGGCAATGTTTCGATTCCAGCGAGAATTTTATGCCGCATGTAACGTGAATATCGCGCCTACACTCACTCGAGAGCCCTATTCTTTATAAGTTGTATCGACTGATGTATCAGAATGATGACTGGGTGCGGCGTAGGCATGGTAAATGAATACAGTCTGTGTAGGGACGGGTGCGCACCTGAAGTGAGGAGTGTCTCGGAACTGGCAGCACATAATGGAACGACAACTTTCAAGCGAACAAACTGTCCTGTTACTTCGATCTGATCCCTTCTCGGATTAGTGGTGGGCATGGACGCACATGACTGGGAGATTAAGAAATGGTGAACAAGTGCGGACCTCGACGAGCACGTCCAGGAGTCGTACTGGCCAGTTAGATATTTTCAATTGGAACTACCCAGTCTAAAGTTTGGCATATTACTGAAAAGCCGAGAATGGTCGATTCCACTGTGTATGTCCCCAGACTAGTATGGTCGAGGACACCTTTGATAGCACAACCGGTCACTCACCAAGTGATATGTGGGTCACCAGTCTGCGGAATGTGTATGGTATCCGCACGACCGGGTCATATGTGGAGACACACTACAGGACCATTTACGTGATGTGGCATTTAAAAATGTCACTCGTGTCTAAGCTGAGGAGGACGTAGCAGTTGTTAACCACAAAATGCATAGCCACCTATGTGACTTCCCGCTTTCCCTTAGAGCACTAAGAACACAGTCCGTAACAATGCACATCGTTCAGGGTTGACATTCACGCCCAAATCAAAGCAGCGCACACAACTATCGCCACCCCACCGGTTAAATCAGCCCGGCCAGGGTGACGGCCCAAAGCGTCAAGCCGAAGTCGGCCAGCAGTTTTGGCCTTCACTCCACCTCGTCGCTTTGCCATTGCGGTCACGACACGCACGTGCGCACAAGCTGCAGACGCATTTAGCCTCACGTCATCGACTGATTGGTAGACTGCTAGACCGATCGACCGCCAGCTCCGTCAATCGCGTATCGATCCGCCACCTACCATTCCTTTATTGCTGTCGCGTTACTGTGGTCCAGTCGTGATCAATAGGGTTGATCAATGTGCCAGACACGCGTACACACAAGGCGTCCTTCCACACCGGATGCCCGATTGACGTCCCGTGGCTTTTAAGTAGTCTACCCGGTGTTTCCCCTTTACGCTTTTTTATAGTGTTGTGTCTACCGGTGCTGTTTACTTCGCTTCAGATATATTTCATTGCCTTCAATAGCGCGCGCAATTGGAACAATCGATCAGTTTCTACAACGCTTTTTAATATACGGAAGCTAGGGTGGTATTAGTATCCTTTAATACATGTCACCGGCTAACTTATCAGCTAATGAATTCAGTAGTGGGGGCGTTACAGGGTTCAACTGAATCGCATCGCAATTAGGCAGCAAGACAACCATTGTCTCGTCAAACCGGACCCGTCAGCAGGACACAATCCCGCGGGTTGATGAGGCGCCGTTGATACTTCGGGGACGGCTGTTGTGACCGGCGGGACAAGTGTGTTCCCTCGGTGTTGATTACGAGTGAATTGCCGTACGCTTCACCTGATGTAGTGAACGACTTCTTACGTTTGAGAGCGTGGTTCGAGAGCAATGTCCACCACCGACTAGTCCCCATGGGTCGAAACGACAGACAGCTCAGCGAATTTCCAGATTTACGGTGGCTTTACGGTTTAGTAAGAGCATGCTTGATTCGTTTAACTCCTAGGTGGCTGAATCTAGATAGTCTCTGTAGAACTGCTGACAATTTCAATGACCAACGACTAGCTAACAAGAACAAAGGCAGATTTACTCAAGACTGTTTAACAACAGCGTTGGACCTAATTTCTATGTCATATTCTACTGTCCCAGTGGAACAGCTATTGACGAGGTGGTTAGATGTCACATTTTTATACCCAATGTGCTAGCCTCACCGCGAATTCGGTACCTTTTCTGCGCATGAGGCATTATATTTTGAGTAAATTCTTGATACTTTGACTTGGGACTGTGTACAATACTTGCAACACTAAGAAGAAAGTTACAGGACATTCGTATTACCCACAATCACCGGTAGTGACGAAACTGGTGACCAGCCAGTATCCAACGATTAAGTGCACCAAGGTTTGGTGTTCAATTTGATGTGTTACTATAATCTGTAAGCAGATAACCGCTCAGTTTTTCTTTTCCAACAACACGGTATTTCACGAACCGCTTTCGCCGTAATTTGGACACATCCGATGGAGATAGACTGACGGAAGTTGGGACCCTGTATGTATAGGTTGCCTAGAAACGTCAGGGCCATTGCAACAACAATATCTCGCTCATTGTGTTACTCAAAGCCAACGATGCTCTCTGGCCTGATGTGAATTGACTTCAAGGTAAACCACCCACTAAATTGCGATTGTACACCGGAATCCACTCATACAACTGGCATTCCAGACGACCCAATAATACGATACAAGTACTTCTATTCGCTAGGCGCCAAATTTGCAGGTTATCATTATTTGTCTCCTTGTTACGGCGCGAGCAACTGGCCATTCCCTTCTTTTCAGTTAGTCGGCTGGGAGTGAAGGTTGGCGCTCTTAACACTGTACTGAGGAGTGTTGAATTGCAGCACCACAAATGAGATCGAGTTTGAAGTGTTTGCATAGATTTAAGGAATTAAATCTAGTGGTGAAGACTGTTTCTCAATCAGTTATTATCGCATATAAAATGTTAGTGAGTTGCTGTGGTTAGAGTGGTTGTACGTAGCTGTCAAGAGATCTAGATGATAACGGAAGTGGTAAACAGAGATACCAGCTTCTTTTTGGATAGCTGCAGACATAGAAGTGGGCGGTAACACCCAACACAGCCACTGTGCCCTGCACACACATCTGTTCATATCAGTAGCACAGAAGTACAGAAGGAAGGAAGTTACCAACATTTCGGAAGTTCGAGTGATAATGTCTTGACTCAATCCGGGGCTCTTAACACAGGAACAATACTTTGTTGCGTAAAGTTTATTTTCACCAGGCACTTTTAGTATGGCAATTTTGCAACAATAGCTTTGTGTCTCAGTGGACTCTCAATGATGCCATTATGTTGATGTTACGCATAGATACTACCCTTCTTATAATCCTGGAGCTATCAGTATAAATTGCTATGAGAGATACAACCCCACGGTGACATTCTTGGTCGCTCTAAGCTGCGGAGTTTCAAACGCAATGAGATTATACCCTGCATAGACAGTGTATGGTATCTCGTATCTCGATTAAGCGTCGAGCTATTGTACTGGAAGATGGAAGGGCCAAACCGGAAATGTTAGTTTCCGGTCTTTGATTTATGCAGACGAAGTCATCTTGTTTCAGTATGTCAAGCGCAAGTTCATAGGACGTCATCTAATGGCATTAATTTTGCAGTTTATATGCACTGACTGATGATATATACGGAACACCTCGCAGTTGTGCGCAGTACATTGAGCCGACCTCTGGACTATTAATATAGTATTTAGTGGAGTTACCAATAATTTGTAACAATGATACTAGTAACAATAAAGAGTATAAATATATATGATCGATATGCTGCTGTGTTCTTATCTTTATCGTTGTTTCTGACAAGGTATAGGTCTCCCATGTTTGTGCTTTACACGAGCGTGAAAGACATTGGTGCACTTTAAGGATATTGTACACGTAGATGGCTACTTACATTATGCAAAGTTTTGGTATTTCGTCCATTAGATGTTATCTAGGCTGTTATAAAATAGATCGGTAAGTGATTTCCCCCACTAACAAAATGCGATAATCGTGTCCAGACACAGGAAGCTTCCCAGTTTACCATAAAATGATTGCATCCTTACACAACTTGCTTGTGTTTTGGAGCCGATTCCACAGAACAGGGTATCTGGTTAGAAAGTTGGATCTTACATTTGTCCGGCATTATGGCATAAGCAGGATAAAGTTGGTTACGAAGGTCCCAAGTGGAGCTGTGCTGCGGTGCTAATGTGGGTAGATTGCAATAGGTATTGCCATGCATCTGATTGTACAGCACTATCAAGTTATGCTTTAGTCTTCGAAGTCAAAGCGGATTGAGACGGAGTTGCTGGCACTGCTCCCGATAGTTCAAGATAGAGTTTTGTCTAATAGGTCTTTCGTAGATAATTGCTGATTGCTTTCTATGGCTGCTCCACCAGATTTCCATGTTGCCACAGATTATGCGGCAAAAGTCCAGGATTGGACGACTGAGGTTGCTAAACTGTGCAACTGCCTGATATCGTATGCAACTTATGAGATTTAAATAAATAAATGAATGGTATATTTCTCGACATGCGATCAATTGGTACAACAAAGTCGAATAGTGGAGAGATTTTTTAAGATCTGTTTTGTTCGAAATGGAGTATTTGAGTTGTTCTAGCATTTAAATGTAGTAAAATGCAGATAAGTATAGAGTAGGAATAAAGGTAGATATAGCTGTCAGTTCAAGCAAAGTAATATGACCCTTCATGGAACCATCTCCCGGAGACCTGCTTTCACATTTCACTTACACATCTCATCTGACCATGTGCTCTTTTGGATTAAAGCCAATCCCGGATTGTCTGACATGTATTACCTGGTACTCAGTCTGCGCAAAAAGGTTGAATATACAGGAGTATCTGATTTCGAGGTCGCGTGTAGACGGTTGCACACAGAGATGTTCGTTGTTAAGTCTGACCGATCATTCGGGTATCAAACAACCGCGACACATGATACTTGCTTTTTGTGCTGAGAACTTAATCATCTACTTACCTCACAGTCTCAAGGGATGAATGTCATTCTGACTGAGTAGTAGTAACTTCGGAAGGTTCACACGTAGGAACTTGTAGACAACTTTTGTATCATCAGCAAACAAAAACGGTATGTCATGTTTAATATCTGGCAGTCGCTCGCTTTCTAATCATGTCAGAAGTACACGCGCCGTTTCAATAATGAACACCCAGAATCACTGAGAATGCGTCAATGAACTTAAACGTGTATTATAATCGACCTAAATTGGAGCAGACCATAAAGTCGCAGTCACAGGTTGGGGAGATATTGCTAGTCCACCCACCTCAAGTCCCTAGTGCCGAAGTCGATAAAATGATACACGACATGTAGTATGTCGGGAAACACCAAAGCACCGAGGTTCAATAATCTACAAGTATTACACAAATGTTGGTCCCCAAAACCGGGAAACAACATGTTGTCCTCTTACGTGGGGCGTTCGAGTGGTTCGATGCCTCCGTTTCTGCAACTGCTCAAAGCGTATGGGAATCCCCGAGTGGAGTTCGCAATGCAAGTATGGATACACTGGCTAAAACGGGGTGACCCCACAGTTCCAACTTCCGTACCAAACCCAACTGAAAGTCCTAGGAGTGTACAGCGGAAGGTATCATTGTCTACGGGATGACCTTATTTAGAAGTGACATATTTTGTAAAGCCCTAGTCAGACTTGCCACCACTTGAAATTTTCACGCAACACAAAACTGAGGGGTCACGAGCTGAGATTGTCAGCCTAATACCACAGGCTGGGATGTCGCCGGTACTTTTTCCTTCAAATTTGTCTGCCGTGGAGCGCTCTTTCGAACTTTCGCATTTCTGCCCCATTACCTAGATTGAAGCAATACACTCATCGATGCGTTACACCATTTGCGTCTCGTAACGTAACTCCCGCTCATCGTGTTCCGGCAAGACGCCCAGATTTCGGGCTGTACCCACGGACGCCGCGGATTTCTGAGTTACAGTGCTGGATTCCACTTTTGCTTCCGGATTACTGGGTAACACGTGTTCTTTATGTGTGAATTGTGCACCAATAGTCTTCTTTTGACGTATTTTACAAGCTGTGCAACTTTGGTGAATATGCTCTGGCTACTTTCGAAGATCTCATCGATTGGCTTAACTGCCGTCCGTGTCCGCCATCTTGGATTTCTTCTAATAATCTAACCTGGGTGGAGCAGTCACGTGACCTCGGGCGGAACTGGCATCAGTGACCAACCTTGACAAATGCAACTGTCTGGATTCAACTGAACTCACATCAGCCGGAACCAACTCCTACCGAACCAGTAGCGCAAAACTAAGGACTTAAGACCTAGATTGAGCCGTTTGCTTTCAACAACCTTCCCTAGCTGCTTCATCTAGCCTTCACATATGTACAGTTCACTTTATTATGGCACCCACAAGGCCCAACCTCACTCGACAATCCAAAAGTAGTGTTTCATACACCACCCGAACAAAGCCAACGAAAACTGAGGTCCCAACGAAACTGCCAGCCAGTCCAGACCCCATTGCTACTCTTCTTTCAGAACTTAGTGATAAGGTCAACTCCTTGGAATCTCAACTTTCCGAGATGCGAAAAATAGTAACCATCTTCGAATCAATCCGAGATCACCTGGCTTCATTGGACTATGTCAGTAACCCATGGGAAAGCCTTGATCCGGACGAAATGGAAAAGGCAGGACAGTTAATCGCCTCAATTGCATCTAAGGTACTTGACCGAATGCATAGACTGAAAAATGTGATCGTTTGTAACATTCCTGATAGAATTAGTTTGGGTAAAGTTAAAACTGCAGTACTTACGGCGTGCAACATGTCCGAGATTGAATGCAACTGCCTTTGTCATAAAAAGAAACCACCGAAACACTGCTGCCCGATCGTGTATAAATTTTCAACTGAGGAATCCACGAACCGATTGTTGAGTAATCAGCTCACCATAGCCCAGCGGACCGAATTCAAAGACCTATTGATTAAACCAGATCGCACGCCTTTACAAAGGTCCCTTAGTGATCTTTCGTCACAATCAACAGCTCAAACGGCTATTTGGGTTAAGTGTTTTCAGACTAAAGCTAAAATTGATAACTTACCTAATGTGGCAACTGAGCACTTCGAAGTGGATCTCGATAGCTCACCTCATCTTATAAGGACCACAGCCACCACTGATCCTAACGATACTGCAATGTCACTTAATCAAACTCCTACCAACTCCTACCTCCTCAATCTTGACGCTTGTGAATCAACTGAATTGCATTCACTGTTCATAAGTAGCGAAGTAACTACTAAACATAGGAAGCAGCTGACTATCAAGGCCACTGTAGCTGTTGCAAGCTGAACTTAACCCCCAAAGCGTAGTCAAGCCAATAATGTATAAAACCCACAGTCAGTCACCGGTTTCAACAAAAGCTTTAAACCTGTGATGAACAAGGTAGAAACTGATAAAATCTACCAACGTACATTGCAAAAAACACTATATAAAGCGACACCTTGAGCCGAAGAAAATCAGAAACAAATGTCTTTGGGTACCACTCGCCATAATTCTTTTATATACCACAAAAACAAGTTTATTAATGATAGGATAAACTATGTCATGAAGCCAAGGCCACCTCCCATTCCGTCACATATGTGTGCAGCAATTCCCAACACCCCTCAGTATGACCCCTTTTTAGTAGAAGGGGGAATGGAGCCGCGGCCACTCACACTCCTTGCATACCCGGCAGAAGCTAACTGCATATTCCCACTGTTCCTGAAATTTTTGCAGATGACTCGGCTAGGGAACTGCCACGCCTATCGCAAATTAGACTTGCTCCCTCAACCACCTTCACGTCCACAGCAATATCGGCAAGCACAAATGACATATTACACATATTACCACGTCTGCTAAGGATAGATCCGACCCCAGTACTCCCATTCATATCTCCTGCGTCCATAGAATCTGGCTACAACAACATGGATAACAACACCCCGCAACACAATGACCCCATACACAATAGTCCATTTGATGTACTTCTATTTAGTGCCAGATCTATTAACAACAAATTATACTTCCTAGTCATGCTTGCGCATATCAACGACCCACAAGTAATCCTCGTTACCTAAATGTGGTGCTGTCCCGATACATTACATTCTACCTTAATGATTCCTAATTATCAGCTTTTCCGAAAAGATCGCGGAACGGTCAAGGGAGGTGGATGAGTGATATAACCACCCAGTACATTTGTAGCAGAACTCCTTGATCGTCCAAAGCTAACAATTGTTCGCGAATCTCTTTGCTTGCCCGTTCCAGATTGAAAAAACACAGGTAACGGTTGCCGAGACCTCCTGAAACTTAGCTGCAACACGGAATTGACGGGTCATAAATTGAAACTTGCCAACCAATACAGTCGGCTTGAGTGTCCTCTGAATAATTTTTACCTTCGAGTTTGTCAACTGTGGCACGCTCTTTCGACTTTTGTCATTTCACCGCCCACGCTACCCATTTTTAAAAACGATTCTACCATGCTTTACACTATTTACATTACTTTATCTGATTTCTATTCATTGAGTGATGACAAGACGCAGACAAACATTATGCACACCAACCTCATGAAATCGGGTTAGACGGATGATATACTTATGTGTTAAGGTGGATAATATAGTGTGTCCACCGATGTGCTTTTCATTTTTGTGCAACTTAATTGAACTAACATTGTTCCCACAAATCACCCCACGGGACTTGTCAAGCCTTGGTTATTTATTCGTATTATACCGTGGTTCCATTGTCTCATGAACCGGTTCCCACATACTACTCGGATGTGTTTAAGACCTGCCAACTGCGTCCACTGCGAGTGTTACCATCATCACTTCAGCTTTCGAGTTTGCTGTTGATATGCCACACCACAGACAGAATTGCTGAGGATGTTAACCTACCGATGCTTAACTGGTCCTCCCTACCATCCTAGTCTACACATACATCTTTCATTTCCTCCCTCAGAGTTGGTGGGTGGATAGTGTGGGTTACTAAGCCAACAAGAGCGACCACTATACTCGACCTAATATTCACTTTGGGGGTCACAAATGCATAACCAGTAGTATTAGACAAACTCTCTGGTAGCGACCACAAGATGGTACGATCCAATTTCTGCGTTAGGTTGGCCACCAAACACGCTTTTATTCCAACATACGCAACTTATAGGTTGAACTGGAAGCCATTCCAACAATTAATTCCATCATCCGATTGGGACGCATTTTTTCTCTCTAACAATGTGTGCACTGCCGTGGACTATTTCTTCGATCGGGTTCATCAGGCCATTGCTGTCACTTCTCCCCAAGACAAGGGATCACATGTGTCCAAAAAGACGCAATTGTGCGTTCAGTCAACCGGAGACACAGAATACATATTGCTGGCTACCGAAAGACGGGAAATTTCACCTTGATTTTACAGTTACACTACATCATGGACAGGGTCAAGCACCTACAGTTGACGAAGAGGATACACGAAGAACAAATGGCTCTACGAACTACATGTAAAACGAAAGAACTTGTTAAAATTCTGTGTCGCTGAACCAATTACCACTCCCCTTTGATCGATAGACTGGTTAATGCAGACGAACAGTCCCTTCATGATCCAACCGACATCTGCGAAGCGTATAGCTCATTTGTTGCTACTTCCAAGAGCTTGGAGACGACCCCGTTAAATGCATGCATTAAGGTGAAAACAACCAACCCTCTTGTAATACTTAATTTTCTATCACTACTATCCAGTATGTAGTCAATGCCATCAAACAGCCTTCCCATCTCAATTCCGAGGGTATCCCACCTGCTGTCATAAAATTGGAAGGGCCTGACACACCATTGCTATTGCTGAACCTGTTTAACGTTTCGTTGGAATCAAGCTATTTTCCAGACCAGCGGAAAGCATCGCTTATCATCCCCCATCACAAGGGTGGGTCCAAATAAGAAATTAACAATTACTGGGCAATCCATCACACCAGTGATCATGCAACTTTGCATTTCGCATACACTTGCTATGCTGAATATCCCGAGGACCAAACTCAAACAACAAGAACCGTAATCAGTTAAGACATCTCAACCCGACTCCTTGAAGCGACCGACAGGAGTTTCCTAACAGAGGTTGAACCCAATATTGCCTGGGAACGTTTCGTCGGTAAGTTTAACACCCTGGTTAGTGGAGCATCAGAAGCCAAGTCCATCGGTTCGCGAAACATGGCGTCGTTTATACGAAGTAGGACACGCAAACGCGACTGGATACAAAACCGATCCGAGTCCGAGTACCTGGAAGGCATACGTTGTCCACCGTAACCACTGTACCCAATTAGTGCGCGCGGACAAAGTAGCTTATCAACATGCTTTAGCCGAGCGATTAACTGCAAATCCTAAGCTTCCGTACAAGCATGTGAACAGCTTCCTCAACGTGAAAAGTGGATTTCCCCCTCTTCAAACAAAGGATGGTTTAACTCGGACTGATAACGAAACGTCGAATGTTAAATCAATAAATAAATAAATGATATATTTCTCGACATGCGAGACACAGGCAGACTACGAGCCTGATCATGTGGTACAACAAAGTCGGGTAGTGGAGAGGGATATTCAATGATCTATTGTGTTCACATAGGAATGATTCAATGCTAAATCAATTAAAAATAGTAAAGGAGTAAGAGTAGTAGAAGTTGAGAGTAAGAATAAAAGTAGATATAAACTGTCAGTTTAATTGGAGTAATACGACCCATCATGAAACCGTCTCCCGGAGACCTGCTTCCACACTTCTCTTCCACATCTCATCTGGCCATGTATTATTGTGGCGTTATATGTATACAGTTATGTGGGGGCCTGTGATATATATTAAGGTTTCCCCATCGTATAGCCATCTTTTATCTGATTTGTTTCCAGTACTGCAACGGCAATATGCATCAACCTTTCTTTGGATCACTTCATCTCCTGAATTTTTGGAAGCTATGGTGCTCACACCAGAACTCACTCCTATAAATTTTAGGTCAGACACCGTAATGAGAAATCTGCTATCCATGCACCTGCACGCCTGTCCAGGAATTGGCCACATCCACCCAAAGAGGCTTGCGGTGACAGCTACTATTTTGGCTGAACATTTGCTGCGGCTGTTCCAGCACCGGCTTGATGAGCAGCACGTTCCTGTAATGTGGAAACGGAATAATAACTCCCGTTTACAAAGGGGTAGTCGTATCGACCCAGATAATTATCGACCAGTGAACCTACTGCTAAATATTTCAAAAGTTATAGTGCTACTAATAACATATATATTTCTCATCAAGTGAGAAACTGTGGCCATATTTCGCACAGATCATATTTTACAGAATATCCCATGCCCAAGCATGAATGGTAAACAGTTATGTGAGTTTCATTGCTTTTGATGTCTTAATTGTTTGTATTTAATCACAGGTGTGTTTCAGCGCAATGGGCATTAGTTGGGATGGGGGATGGTAACAGTACTTAGGATGTGTCACACAGTATGAAAATTTTCTTTACTCATTAGATGTTGTCTGGCTCTTCTTGGTACAAATCATCAAGTGATCTCTCCCAAGAGAACAGGGTCATAATCGTGTTCAAAGCTAGGTAATTGGTGAGCTTAACGCGAAAGGCAGTTGCGCTCTCACAAGATCTGATTGTGACTGGGAGCTTATTCCACAGGATAGCATAGCTGGTAAGGAAAAAGTTAGACCGCAGATTTACCCTGCACCTGGGTGCACTCAGCGTAAACTCCTTATTGCATAGCTCCCTTGTCGAACTATGTTGAAGTTCTAGGGAGAGCAAATAGCAGTAGGCGTTTCAATGTATCATGTTGTACAGCAGCATCAGGTTATGTCTCAATCTTCGTAGCCAAAGTGGATCGAGCTTGAAGTGCTGACAGCGCTTCCGATAGTTCTTAGTGAATGGTTTTCCTAGCAGACGTTTGGTAAATGACCTCGGTATGCTTTCCGAAGATAGTAGGTCAGATTTCCTCATGCTGCCACAAATGGTACTGTAGTATTACGAAATGGAGCGAGTGAGGATTTTGAAGAGTTCTACTCTGACTGGAGTTATGTGGATCTTATGTAATAGATTAGCTATTGATTTTCTAGCCCTAGTCATCTGGTATTCTACTTGTTCAGAAAAGTTAAAGGTGCACGAATACCTGATTCCGAGGTCGTGCGTAGACAGGTGTACCTAAAGGTATCGAACAGCCGCGATACATGATGCTAGATTTTTTCGCCAAGAACTTCCTCATCTAAGTGTTACACCGTTTCTCGAGGGAGTGGAGATCTTCCTGTATGAGCAGTAGCGTATCCTGAATTACAGCTGATCGGAATTCGTCGACTACCCTTATGTCATCCGCGAAAAGTAAAGGCATGCCATGGCTGATAACCGCACTGATGTCATTGACGTAGAGCAGGAACAGTAACGGACCAAGTGTATTGCTTGGATGACACCACTAGTGATTGGAAGTGGTTATGAGTGGTGGTCGATTATGGCAGCTACCTGAGAATTATGATTGCCGAAGCACTGATGTCTTATCTGGACGGCTTTGGTTACATTGCTCAGCAGCAACACGGCTTGCGCTAGAACTAGTCGTGCACAACCAACCTATTATTAGCACGAGACAGCTGTACCGAAACCGTGGAAGCCGGGGCAGGAGTCGATGTGGCTTGCCTTGATTTCTCGTCAAACTTCAAGGAGGTGGCATTGGGGACTCTCTCCTGGGGTGGATCTGCAATTTTTTCTCGCACAAGCGATAGCAGGTGAGAGTACGTGAATTCATCTCAGACCCAATTCATGTCGAATGCGGAGTGCCACAGGGTTCGGCATTGTGGCCCGTCTATTCTTGGTCTTCCTGAACGATCCAATGAATCAAATTGCATCAAATTTTTTTTATCTAGGCAGATGACATCAAAGTTTGGCGAATGATCAGGGCTCCAGAAAACCGTGTCCACCTGCAAAACAGTCTTGACAAGATTTGTGAATGGTCAGTCCAAAATCGTCTTTTCTTCAATGTGGCTAAATGTTGAGTGCTCCATTTAAGACACAGATTGGTTCACACCTATAAGCTGAGGGACCAGGATTTGCAACACTGTTCTCTCGGAAAGTATCTAACTGTGTTGGTCCAGGAAGATCTCGGATACTCGGATCAGTCCAAAAAGGGTATCGAAGAAGGGGATCCAAATCGTGGGGCTTTTACGAAGAGCTTTCAAGCAGTTCGCACCGTCGTTTTCTGCCAAATACTGCCCGCTTATCTACACCCTCATGTTGAATAGGCAATTCAAGCATGGCACCAATGACTAAAACGGGATCTTACGGTTTTGGAGCTTCCACAACATCGGGCGATCAAAGCTCGCAAGGGGTTGTGCCACTTGTCATACGAACAGCGCCTCAGAGTGCTTGGCATTTACAGCGGACATTATCGCTGTTTGCGTGGCGACCTAATCATGTTTTACCAAATATTAAACAATCCTAATCACTCCTGCCATCACCTAGTGAAGCTGAGTCCCAACAGCCAATTGAGAGGCAATCATCTCAAATTGGCAGAACGAAACAGTCGGTTGGAGTGTCGAAGGAACTTCTTCTCGCTGCATGTTTGCCACACCTGGAATACCCTCTCAGAAGTTGTTATTTCAACCCCCCACGTTAGCCGTGTTCAAAGCACATGTGGACAGTGCACTGGGCACACTGCACCATAGTATATAATCCAAACGACCCACATAAACAGTAGTACAACAAAAACAAACCAACCCACCTTCATTTTTGTCCGGAAATCACAGACGCTAAACTTGGATAGTACATGTAACGGACGGGAACGATGTAATCCGCAGGTGCGCAATTCGCAGTTGTTCACTACTTCCTATTGCCATTTTTGCCTTAATTTTGCTCACCCCTAACCGATCATCCGGCGGGACATGCCAAGCTTCGGCTTTTTTAACTCCGCATTAAACCATTGACCATTTGCGTACACCGAAGCAGTTGCATTCTGGGCATGAGGACGTTCTGAATAATTGGTCCGGATCAAAATTACATGTATGCAATCCGGATAACCAAACGAAAAAAGCGTGTAAATGTGTCACAAGGGTGGCTGCAAACAAGAAAGTAATCATTACCGGCCAATCCATCACACCCTTGTATTAGCCAGATTATTAGAGAAACTGGTTAAGAATGGTGTGGTGAAATTCATCAACACGCTGGAGCTGGTCGACAGGTTCCAGTATGGTTCTTTGGAAAAAAGATCTTGCATAACCTGCTAATTACCTTAGCTAAAACATGTTTCGCATTCTATTGACTCAGGATACGCAATTATACTTCTATTCCTGAAGGTGGAAAAGGCATTTGATAGTGCGCCAAACGGACGGCTGCTGAAAAAGATTGCTTCTTTTGGAATTCAGGACGCACTCCTAGGCTGGCTATTATTATTATCCCTGAGCGGCCGTTCCCAGGTAGTTATCACAGTCGACCACCACTCCTCACCACTTCCAATCACTAGTGGTGTCATCCAAGCAATACACTTGGTCCGTTACTCTTCCTGCTCTAGGTCAATGACATCAGTGCGGTTATAAGTCATGGCATGCCTTTCCTTTTCGCGGATGACATAAAGATAGTCGACAAATTCCGACCAGCTGTAATTCAAGATACGCTACTGCTCATACAGGAAGACCGCCACTCCCTTGAGAAACGGTGTAACACTTAGATGAGGAAGTTCTCGGCGAAAAATTCTAGCATCATGTATCACGGTTGTTCGCTATTCGAAAGATCAAGTACCCTCAACGACGAACACCTCTGTGTACAGCTGTCTACGCACTACCTCGGAATCAGGTATTCGTGCACCTTTAACTTTTCTGAACAAGTGGAATACCAGATGGCTAGGGCCAGAAAATCAATAGCTAATCCATTACATATGCTCCACATAACTCCAGCCAGAGCAGAACTCTTCAAAATCCTCACTCGCTTCATTTTGGAATACTACAGTACCAGTTGTGGCAGCATGAGGAAATGTGACATACTATATTCGAAAAGCATACCGAGGTCATTTACCAAACGTCTGCTAGGAAAAACATTCACTAAGAACTATCGGAAGCGCTGCCAACAATTCAAGCTCGATCCACTTTGGCTACGAAGATTGAGACATAACCTGATGCTTCTGTACAACATGATACATCGAAACGTCTACTGCTATTTGCTCTCCCTAGAACTTCAACATAGTTCGACAAGGGAGCTATGCAATAAGGAGTTTACGCTGAGTGCACGCAGGTGCAGGGTAAATCTGCGGTCTAACTTTTTCCTTACCAGCTGTGCTATCCTGTGGAATAAGCTCCCAGTCACAATCAGATCTTGTGAGAGCGCAACTGCCTTTCGCGTTAAGCTCACCAGTTAACTAGCTTTGAACACGATTATGACCCTGTCCTCTTGGGAAAGATCACTTGATGATTAGTGCCAAGAAGAGCCAGACAACATCTAATGAGTCAAAAAATTTTCATACTGTGTGACACACCCCAAGTGCTGTTACCATCCCCTATTCCAACTAATGCCCATTGGGTTGAAACACACCTGTGATTAAATGCAGACAATTAAAATATCAAAGCTATGAAACTCACATAACTGTTTACCATTCATGCTTAGGCATGAGTTATTCTGTAAAATATGATCTGTGCGAAATATGGCCACGGCTTCTCACTCGAGGAGAAACATGCATATTATTATTATTATTATTATTATTATTATTATTCTGCTTGTCAACCCCCCTCCCCGAAATCGGCATAGACGGACTTGCTTGTGTGTAACGTAGATATTGTGGTTATTTGCATACGTTTCAATGTGAACACTATGAGGATTCCAGCAAAACGCTTTTCAAAATATCACCATGCTTTCCATACTGATTTTTTTGTTACCCATTCTCACCATCCCACAGAATTTATTAAGCGCTTGCATTTTTACCCGTAATGCTTTATTATACCATTGTTCCATTTATCTGCTCTTGGTCTCATACTTTCGAAGTTGGTCAGTGATGCGCGGTCTCTAGATCCGACGAGAGAGTGAAAATATTGACCCATTTGCTCAGAAGGTAAGGCTTTTGGTCACGACGAACGACGACAATTAAAGTGAGTATTGAGTGTGAAAGAGCTTGAAGGATAAAGGAGCTCCTTCTTTCGACGTTGGATTTGGAGTACCCGCCGCGTACTTGAATTGGGAAACACAATCTGTATTGAAACCACAGTTCACTTTGAAGTAGACTTCGGTCATCCCAATCACAAAGGACGTATCAGAAATGGAGGTGTTCCGGTTTCATCCTCGTTTGCACTCATCATATGGAGATAGGCTGAGCTGGGGTGTAAATCGGTGCCCAGCGGTTAACGGATAATGCATTTAACAGTTTCGCAAAAGTTCTGAAGCATGCATGCAGCCACAGTAGAATTCCACCAACAGATCGTGCTGACTTGTTGCTTCCAGTGCTCTCCGTTGATGCAAAATTGCATGGAAAATGTTGCAACCCTACTCCGCGATTTTGCTACGCCCTGTAAATTACTTCAGATGATAAGACAGCCACTTTCTTCACGTGACGCAAGTACAAAGAAACATAGGTTCACAGTTATGCTTGATGTAGTGCCCCTTATCGTTTGCTAAATTAGTATCCATGCGGCTAGTTGGAAAATGCTTTATTTGTTCTAACCTGTCTAATCTGGAGAAGCCATTCTTTCCACTGAATTTCATGCACCCAATCCATTATTTATCACTGCTACCTATAGAGTCTCATGGATGAATGAAAACTTATCTTCATTTGGTTGTAGTGGTCATGCAGTGCGATCATATGCGAACAAAGTGCAGCGAATTGTAGGTCGAGTCAGTGTCGAACTGAATCCTAGGTTTCTGTGAATAGATCTGAAGTTCGCACGTAACTCAAGCACAACGAATTGACTGGTAGGTCTCGAGCAGAACTCGAATGCAGACCACCCTATGAAGTTTAAGGAAAATAAACTTGGTAAAGATGATTTTGGTGTCCCTCAAGTATAACCTTACCTTTGCAGGTTCTTCTGGTAGAGACAGCCGTGAATAAGCAGGTCTGGTTTCCTTTGACTATCTTTACCGCTAGCCTAGCTGGTTTCGTTGGTCTTAGCCGTCACAGGGATTGAGAACTCATGGGTTTCGGAAAATGACTTAGTACTAGGTTTAACGGAAGCATCCGCTGCCGATGATCCATGTCACTGCCAACTAACTGCACACACACGTGACTGTAGCGCATCATTGACCACATCGATCAATGGTGAGGCACCGGTCTTTGTCTTGTGGTTGCCCGTTTGTTTCATTTGTTACTCACTTGGATCGGTTCCACGCGTAACATCTGTAGCTATGTTTTTCCTAACTTGTTGGGAGCTACGGGTCCATATACGGTACAGGAATCTCCAACCAGTACCTAACACTAGAAAAATCCCGTCTATCTGAGGTATGGGGACTTCCCTTCGTGATCGTTCTCAACCTTGTACAGCATGACCGATTTCGTCCTTGCGTTTATTTTCAGATGCAGAGTGGGGACCACACTTTAAATCCTGGGTTAGGTGGCTAGCGTTTTGAGGTTGTTCCTTCCAAGCCAACCGTAACTAGTGATATGGTTCCTCAACTTCTGTGGTGTCTACTAGAAGTCTTTGTACTGTGACGAGACTGGTTGCACAGTGCTATATTAGGGGGGTTGTACCTGTTCGTTTGTCATCTATGATTCGCACACCTAGTGACTCACGCCGTCCACATCAATAGTAAGAACAACAAGCGGTATACAATGCTTTATTGGTAGCGATCATTTGTACACAGAAGTAATGTTGCGGTTGCCGCACCTTAAAAGACAATAGAGAACAAAGTTTTAGGTCATGAATCGTTTCAACCTCAGCTGTTTTACAGAGCCAGTGTATTAGTTGTTTTACAGACAAGCAAGAATGTTTGTGCTAAGGTTTTCCAAGTTACTACGTAAAGAAAATCTGCAGCAGTCATTGGCAGCGTGGGGTATAGTGGGGGATACATACACAAATTTCATTGATAAAGAAATGGTAAGTTGACTGTAGGCTTCTAGCTGCTTATATGTTGTTTAGACCAGATTCCGTTAGTGTTTATGGAAAGTGATGTGAGTCAAGCGTCTTCAGATAAATAAATAAATAAATGGTATATTCCTCGGTGATGCGAGGTGCAGTCCTACTATGTGGTCTGATCAATGTGTACAACAGGATCGTAAAAATTAATCAATTTGTTCATGCTTTTTACAATGGATCCAAAACGGGTATTAAAGTAATTGGCAGGACTAAGGTTTAAAGCAATTAAAATACCGGGAACAATAACATATGCAGATTTAAACAGATGTCCAGTTAAGGTAATACGACCACTCGTGGAACCACCCCCAGGGGGACCTGGTTCCATGCAAGGTATTCCCTCGAAAGGTTTCGCCCGCACTTCCATGCTATATCTGGCCGTGTGCCGGTGTGGCATAGTAGCATATGAGCCATCACACATTCGGTGCACTGCGAGACGTCTCTAGGAGATGCTCGGAATGTGGCGAGGTTTGCACTCGCGTATGCATGTAGTGGGGGCTGGTTCAACCGACTAACAAATCTTATTACGAAGAAGATCGATCAGATTTTATGACTTGCAGACTGTGATGAATGCAGAAAGATCAACAAGAAACAAAACAGTGAAATGGAGAAGTTTATGGCCAAAATTAAAGAAACGAGTGCAAACATGCCATTGACTGCGTGACCGCGCCATCTTCGACAGCTTGTCTAACAACTGTGACCAATTCCGAGACACTCATTGAGTAAAAGGACCTTTAGCAATGTCATTAATAGACGGCGTCTTGGACTCACCCAACTAGAGGCAGTGTTGACAACTTGCGCTCACCGAGTCAAACAGAACACATGATGGAGTCAGTGAAGACTAGGATCTGTTGTAAAGCCTCAACGTTAACCATTCAGCTGTTCCACCAGGCATAAGTAACACTGCACAGACGTCAGTAGTAGAACACGGACAGCTTCGAAAGTCCGCAGAGCTTAGCGATAGTGTCTCTGATCCATACAAAACACTGGTTGAATCGAGGTGTTGTAAACCCCTCTCGTAGCTATTAGACCCACATCCTGTCGTTATCATACGTAACCGAGGTTACGAAAAGTCGTGCCAATCTTAGTAAGGCGTACAGTGGTAAGTGATACGGACATCGGAGGTAATACAAACAATTACCTTAGTAAACCGATTGACCGTTACTATCGTTTCTTGTCGGGAGGCAGGAACACGGAAATAAGTTCTACTTCAGTTGCAGTTCCAGTAATCGGAAAGACCATCTCATGGTCTAAACCGATAATGTGTATCACAGGTGAGACACTCAGAAGCTTGAGGGGTGAATTCCTAATTGCTGTGACAACGGTTGATGGCTGAGCTCGGTGTCTCGGAGGAACCGCTTCTACTGGGAAACCACAACGTCCCGAGCTCCGCTATGTACCAAACATCTTCAGCCAAGGATAATCCGGTTGTAGAATGTCGTCAGCGACTGCGATCCTATCAGTTGAGACAGCTAAAGTGGAAGCAACGGTTTATCTTGAATAAACAAGCTCAACAAGCTCACTAATTGTAACTTTATGAGTGCATTATCATGACTTTTCCCGAAACTTGCAATGTTGCGGGAAGGAATGATGCAACTTTATTGCCAGGTTACTTGGGGTTGAAAACGAGGCACTGGACACTCGAACGACTTAGTGAACATGTCAACAACGCCAGCAAGTTGACCCCATCACGTCAAGATAATGCTCCGAAGGGTAGAAAGTGGAAGTAGCAAAGGAGGCTGACGAAAACACGGTTGTTCGGTAGTGGGCAAAACAAACCGGATCCGGTAGACGACAGAGCGTGCTCCGAACAAGTCGATTAAGCTAACCGTGTAGTTAATCAATTCAACCATTGTTCGATCTGCCAAGATCTTTGAAGGCAAAAGGGGAACGAACCTCAAATATAGTAATTAGTTTGAACCTTTTGGTTCGGTTTCTGTTGCTGTTGTAGAGTTAGCATAGCATCGGAATACTTGAGCGGAATTCACCTGAGCTCCACTTAGCGATACGGCGATCAAACTGCACAATTAACTACTGATCTGTGCTCAGGAGACTGCTGTTTTCTACGTTAACTTCGAGTGAGCTTTCTTCAAGACACCACCACTACTCGGCAATTCATGCGATTGCACAGCATTCTCCACCTGCATGCCTTACGTCGCTGTACTAATGAGCTGTAAACATGAGGGTGTTGAGGGCATGTTTTGTATCTTGTCTAGTCAGTAAACGAATTCTTACTATCGGTCTCAGTAGGTCGCATCGCAGTCGCGAGAGGTTACGCGTTTCGCCCCAGTCTGAGGTCGAGTACACAAAGTCTGGTGGCTAAGTCACTTAGGTTGTCCGGACCCAGATTCATTTGGCTACGCTGCGCGTGGGGCAGCATTGGTGAAAAGCGACTTGTAATAACAATTGCGCCACAATCTCATCATAAAAATCGCGTTCCAACCGAACGGCAAAACAAACACATGGGTCCGAAAACCACAGAAACCGAATATCGGAGTTGCTTTGCTCACGTGACTGAGCTAAAGCATCGGTGTATTGCACACTAACATTTTGCTTTGATCGCCTCCGGCGATGAATCACCTTTGGTCCGAGGTTGGCGCGAGAATGCGCCCGCATTTACACTCGGTAAGGTGCACCATCCCGCACAACTGCTTGCAAAGAATGTGATGCTGGCGATGCCACAATATTATTCAAACTTTCACTCGATACTGTTCTCTTTGGTGTTACCATTGTGGGGGCATGGTTACGATTATCATGAATGAGGTTGAATCACCCTCAAATTCAACGATGGAGGAAAAATAAGTCGTCAACAGTACGCCGGCATACTGTACCGAAGCTTCGCTGCCACGCGACCATCACCGGTCACATGTGGGCTGTATATACCGTGAGGGCATCGAGGAAGTGAATTGATACTAAGGGGTTCGCAGTACTTTCATGGATGGACAAAATAGCCCTTCATGAAATATCTGTGACCTAGTTGTACATTGCCTGATCAGCCGTTTCAAGTTCCCAGGTGTCAGAAGCACTTCTGCAGTAGATACTAGGCAATGACAGGTTTCGCCGAGAAGCCGGTAGACGCTGTCAGGATAAATCCTGAGCTCAAGGAGAAGCTATCATTGAAAAGACGACCATTCAGATAGGCATTGCTGATGTTCCAAAGCGTAGGAGTTCCCTAGTATTAACTAGTATTCCACCATTTCAGTACAAACATGGACTAGTTAACTCCTTATTCTAGTGGGCAAGACGAATGTGAACCACAGACTTGCTTAAGACTGAAACCGATTTTTTTACATAAGTCTGTTGTCTAATGGGTGCCCCTCTAGGTCCATAGCTGACCACGCCAGGAAAACCACTGGTTCAAATGGCAGATAAGAAGGAAGTTGACTTGTTACTTCAAGGGAGACCATATAACCAATGCCATCGGGCACAACATCAATGTTGTGCTCTTGCGTGCCTACACCATCGGCCAGTTGCAACTGCTCGATAGCAAGCGAAGACTGGCTCTCAACGGTCATCCGATAACCATGTCAAGCAGGGTAGCTTCACATCTAATCTACCGGTTCACGTGCGGTTGCAGTGACGTTTATATAGATAGGACTGACCACAACTTGGCCCTAAGGATGGCTGAACACTTCCCAAATTGGTTACGACAAGTGTTGACTCAACTGACACACGGCGAGATGGGCAAGGAAGAACGGGCGAAACCTTTGGACGGAATACCCTGCATGGATGTAGGGAATGGCTTCACGGATCGCCGTAGTACTTCACTGGAACCTTTACCTAAATCTGCAGTTGTTAATGTTCCAGCTCAACCGGCAAATCACTCCAACAATACGTTTTGGACGCATGGTAAAAACTCGAACGATTACCTCTTTCATGCGATCTCGTTGTGCAAATTGATCAGGCCACTCAATTGTACTGTGCCTTGCACTGTGGAAGAATATACCATCTATTTATTTTATTATTCATTCATTTTGTAAAGAGGAGTTAATGTTAACCTTCCGTACTTAGTACAAGGCCAAGCCTCATTACGAAAACGCACAGTAGAACCTCCGCCACCATTCCTTCCATACGGCGTTGGGAATAACCGGTTACTGCATTTGCTTGGCGATGTACTGCATTCGGCACTAAAGCTTTCTCAGGCGAACCAGCTTCGGTTAAGATGATTGCAACTAATTAGATGACTTCATCTAAATGACCAACTCAGCATTGCTGAGGTTTGTGAACAACTTCCCAGCACGTAAACATAGATGGACGACTAGCAGGAAGTCGGTGATGCACTAAAGACGGCCAGTTCCACTTTGGAATGCGTCAATAATTTACTCTCTGTGTTATTGATACGGAGCTAGGACTGGTGCACCTCCTCTTTGAGGTGGAGAATTTAGCCATAGGGCGCTGTGGGGTCCAAGACAAGCTAGTGAGTCACGAAACACCGCAGTGAACTCATCGCGGCCCAACAGCCTA
Organism: Dicrocoelium dendriticum; assembly: GCA_944474145.2. NCBI lineage: Eukaryota > Metazoa > Platyhelminthes > Trematoda > Plagiorchiida > Dicrocoeliidae > Dicrocoelium > Dicrocoelium dendriticum. The sequence continues at coordinate 1,641,471 of OX104067.1, read as the reverse complement.
CTGCAATAAAGGGGACAGAGCACTCACCTAGCATCCCCCCGGCTATGAGATGCCCTATCGATCTAATTTGTCGGCCGGTGGCCGAGTGGTCTACACGCCCGGCTTGCGAGTATAAGGTCACTGGTATATACAGCCCACGCGTGACCGGTGCTGGTCGCGCGGCAGCGAAATGCCGTCACGGCTTACAACCGACTATTTGCTTTCACATTATCGACCAACTGTCATGTCCTGTAATAAGTGATGTACACCTTAGGTACTCTTAAGTATCGGTGTATCAGTGTTCAGTTCACGGGTTATATCTACTGGCCTGGAATAAGCCTTAGCTTCGTGTGTTCTCTTACGTGATGTTCAAGTTTGCGTCTGTTTACTCATTTCCGGCATATGGCGTTTAATTCACATCCAGCGCCTCAGAACTAATACGACCTAAGTTATATCCCCCTATCAAAGCTGTAAAAAGGCGCGTGACTAGCTGTTGTCATGACAGTGGGTGTCACCCTATCAGACAAAACTACATCTGCACCAGTTATCACGCTACTAATGTCGGTTTTCAAGGGGCTTCAGTACAACCATTAGGTCTCCAGTAATGATGTTATCGACCGTTTGTGACTTTCAAGGAAAATGGGCTGAACCTACTCATCAAGTACCTCATCGTGTAACCTCTTCTCCAAGCCGAATGATTCACTAAGGTCTGTAGAGTACTCAATCAAATTACGGTTTGATTGCTATCAGTGAAGCTCTAGACTAAGACTATCCGGTTTCTCATTTGGCGGCGCTACAGCTGCAGGGCTGATCTCCTTTTTAGGAAAGACCATTTGCAAGACGCTGGCTGTGTGGCCGAGACCGGTTTTAAACCGGTTGGAGCGTACACACAACCAAATAATGGATTGGTGAAACCTCGTATCCTTATAATGGAGTAGACTGGGATTGGTGTTCATAACAAACACCAGCCAGCTACCGTTTCTCCGTGCTCAACCGAATCAGTTCGACATTCGCAATCTTCAGTTTATTGCATCAAAGGCTGTTTTACTTCTCAGTGACCAGTTGTTTCAGGATATTTTTGGGTACCAGCCAAAGGCTTGCAAAATGTCTTTCCTAAAATGGAGATCAGACCTGCAGCTGTAATGCCGCCAAATGAGGAACCGGATAGTCTTAACCCAAACCTTCACCGATAGCAAGCAAACCGTTGTTTGATTCATTACTCTACTGACCTCAGTAAATCATTCGGCTTGGAGGAGAGGTTATCCGATGAGGTGCTTAATGAATGGGTTCAACCCATTTTCCTTGAAAGTCACAAAGAGCCGATAACATCATTACTGGAGGCCTAATGATTGTACTGAAACCCCTTGAAAACCAACATCGACAATGTGATTGGCAACGTCATGGATGTCACCACTATTTCGTTTAACTTAGCATATCTTCCACAGTTAGATATAAGTGAAATAGACCAAGATAACTGCCACGTACACTGTACCTAAGATCGATTTCAGCCTTGTAAATCGCAGCTGCATTTGAGATTGCGGAGTTGCAGGACATACAGACAGCGAGGGCTCCAAAACAACCGATCGTCGCGGAAGTACTGTTCGCGGAACCAAGTGGTATCTTGGTGAGGGTTTAACGGGAGCCCGGATAGCGATTCTAAAAAATCAGATCGAGTTACAGGGAATTGTTTATTCTGTACAGTAAAAGGTTTTCTGTTGGCCTAGATTTAAAAAAATAACGCCATTGACGCTACTAGCTAGGGGGAGGGGGGGGGGACGATTGCTTATTGCAATAAAAACGAGCGCCAAGCAATGCTTGACACAAGCCATGGAATTCATCAACTAGTTGAATAATCCATGCTGGTCACCTAAATGTACTATGAAGTTGTACTATGAGTTAGAATTGTACACAGGCAAATTGGGAAATTCCCGGACTGCTATATAGCTATCTCCCAGAAGGAATTGTGTAAGCTGTCCTTTGATGTACATGAGGATTGTACGTCGCGGGCTAGCCTTCTGCGACGCCAGATGGTGAAGCATGATGCAGCTGCTGGAGGAGAACCATGCGATCGAATGCTGGCGACATAACACCCGTGTCTTCCCTACGGTGTCAAAACGGATAAAAATGTTTGTGGAGGACAGTTCGTAAAAGTCCGGGAAGATGGCTGAGCGAGGGGTTCGTTGTGCTTCGTTGAGATGCGGCGATCCAGCGAAACGCGCAACCAAGAGGTAACCAGGGAGTAGACAACCGATAGTGTGTACATGGAAAGCAAAATGGAAAAGAGTAGCGTAAGTGCACAGTTATATGTATACAAGAGGATGTAGTGAGAAAAAACGTACGAAGCCATTTTCGGGTTACCAAAAAGTTTCCATCTTTTTAGTAGTCTCAATACCTTTTGATCTTTCTTTGTGGTTTTTCAGAAACGTCTGTAAGAGCATGAAAATGAGACTTGAAAAGATGGAAGTCATGCTGCAGTGGAAATAACAAATGCCAACGAAGTCTGAAAAATGAACTGGGAGTTTCACTTCCCTATTATGTCGGTTGATGGTGGGTCGAGTACAGGTGAGACCGCTTGAGGCCGTAGGTTCCGCTGGAGTGGGAGGGACTAGTCTGTTACGATGCTGGTCGTGATGGTGCAGGCTAAGAAGGTGCTTGTCGCACGGTAGGGTCAGAGTTATCCATAAATGCGGACCTGCGCCGATCAATGTTCGTCGTTTCAGGTTTATCATTATAGTCAATGGTAAAGGTCTTGTCGGTTCTGCGCACGACGCGGTGCATGGCAGAATAGGGAAGTTGGTGTGGACGGCGTACGCTGTCGGGTCGAATCAACACGTGTGTGCACGTAGCAAGGCATTGGTCTACGTTCGTACGCAAACTCTGTGCTCTGGGTTATACATGCTGAAGCTGCCGCACGTAGTAAGATAGCCGAGCTGCGTAGTCACCATAGTCGAAAGTTGTAGGAGTTTTGGTGAGACAAGTTCACCAGGCAAGCGTTGTGTAAAGCCAAAGACTAGCGACATCGGAGTGGTGTGCAAATCCTCTTTAATCGTGTTCCTTGTGCCTAAGAGAACGAGCGGAAGTGCTTCTTGCCAGGATGTGCTAGATTGGGCACATAGTATTGCTTCGAATTGCCGGTGGAACCTTTCGACCATTCCGTTAACTGAGGGGTTGTATGCGGTAATTCTGTTGTGCTGGCAACCAAGTACCTTGAAAATATGGCTGAAGAATCCGTTAAAGTGTGAGCCTCGGTCAGTAATGACTACGGCAGCGTAACCAAATTGAGCTATTAAGCGTTCTAAAAAAGTATGTGCAACTGTCTCAGATGAGCAGTCGGCTATCGGAATCGCGCCTGGCCAATGTGAAAATCAGTCGACATAGGTGAGGAGCTACACGTAAACTTTGCATGGTGACAAAGGTCGGAACAGGTTGAAGTGAACATGCTCAAAACGAGAGTCAGGAGCAGGAGAGATGCCGAGTGGGCTTTTGATGTGCTTGTATATCCTGGCGCACTGACACTCTAGGCATGCGCGAGCCCAAATGTAGACATCGCGGTTAACGTTAGATCAACCGAAGTGTTCGGTTACGAGCTGATACGTAGTACGTATGCCGGGTGAAACATAATGCGTAAAGTATTACAAACGAGTCTGTGCATTGTAGGAACTACGGATCAGGGAGGGGTTTGTGAGACGTCACAAAGAAAACTCCTCTTCAATGAAGTTAGCGGAACTTAGTGCAGTTTCAAAGAGGTGTTGCGTCGAAGCTTGTCTATATGTAGATCAACTTGTTGGGCGGTAGCCATGGCGGCTAGATCGATGTCGATCCCAGATACTAAACTGATCTGATGAATCCCTGATAGAGCGTCTGCGACGAGATTAAGAAGGCCGGAGAAATGTCGTATTGTAGCAAGAACGACGCGACAATGAAACACTATCTTTATAGATGTGATCGCAAGCAATCCGACCACTCACGCAGGCGCACATAAATGAGTCACGTTTCCTTCCCACGACGCACCATCTCTCCTGGCTTCCGCTCGCGACATGTTCATGCACTTTGGGGACCTCGTGATGGAATATTCTCTGCCCATTTCACCCCGTATCTCCGCTTCAATGTGTCCCACTCTGGTTGATCCGGAGTCGTTTGATAGCTCATGATTTGCCTGCCCGTGGAGGTATCGATCTGCTTGGGGTCGGTTCTGGATGCTGCAATAATGGGGCTTTTGTCTGATTTATTGAATTCTCGACGAATATCCTCTCAATACCGGACACCGCTCTTGACCCGTTTTCGTCTCGCTCCATCAGGCCAGGGTGGATAGGTCTCCCCCCTCACCCTATTGCGCCTGTTCCCGTTTCCGTCCGCCACCGTTTCCGTGGTCTTTCTGTCCTCCGGGCAATCACTGCCTTCCTGCAGTATGTCTGTCCTGAACTGAGACATAGTTCCGGTGTTTAGTTTCTTGCAGAAAATACTTGTCTGTTGCGCCATTGATTGCGTAAATCAATGGCTTGTAATCAGTGAAAACTGTAAAGTCCCGACCTTCAAGGTAGTGATGAAAATGTCACATGCCTAGAGTGATGGCAAGTAGTTCCCTACCGATGTTACGTTGACACGTTTCAGCCGACCGTAAAGGTTTCGAAAAGTTACCAACAGGTATACAAAGTTAGTCGATGAACTGCACCGACTGTCTGACGCGGCAACCGTCAGAGAAAATGGCGCAGTTGGGTCTGGGTGAGCGGGAAGCGCCATGTTGGAGATTGTGAGTTTGAGCTGCTCGAAAGTCAGTTTAGTGTCGTCGGAAAAGTGGAAAATACGTTATTTACCGCGGAACATGTAGGTCATCGGTTGCGTTATGCTCACGTAGTTAGGAATGAAACGCCGGCAATAGTTGACAAGGCCGAGGAATCGGCGTAGCTGTTCGAAGAAACTAGGAGCAGGATAGTCCTTCAGTATTCGGATTTTGTCTGGCAGGGCCTTGATGCAAGCGGATGATATCTTGTGCTCCAGGAAATCGATGGTCCGATGGCCAAGTTCGCATTTTTCGGGGTTGTTGGTAACCCCACGTCGCGTCATTCGTTTGAAAAGTGCATCGTCAGAAAAGCTTGCGATGACAGTGTCGTCTAAATATGGATAAACGGCTTCAGTTTCGCGTGTTACATCATGAATGAGCTCAGAAAAGTTTGAGCGGCATTGCTAAGGCCGAAAGGCATTCTGAGGTACTCAGAAAGGCCAAACGTTGTAATGACGGCTGTTTTAAGTACATGGTCTGGCGCCACAGGTACCGACGGTAGTCGCACATGAGGTCAATCTTGCTAAAGATCGAGTAACCAGCTAAAGCTGAGGTTAAGTCGTGCATATGGGGTATGGGGCGTTTATCCGGGCCGGTAACTTTGTTGAGTGTCCTGTAGTCACTACAGGGATGCCAATCGTCGGATTTCTTTGGTAGCATGTGCAATGACTATGCCCATGGACTCTTGGACGGGTGGATTAATCCAAGTTCGAGCATTTGCTCGAATTCCGTTTGACCGGCTTTGATCTTGCATGGGGCTAGTCTGCGAGGGCGAGCCGAAACGGGCGGACTCTTAGAGCAGATATGGTGCATGACGTTTAGCGTAACGGGAGATAAATCTTTATGAATGCGAACGAACTTAAGATGCTGGTTGAAAAAGTTCATAAAAGGCTGTGAAGCTTGAGGGAGGACAAGAATAGAAGTGATCGCGGCCACGTTGGTGCTTGTCCCGATAACGCTGAGCTGTCTGATAGTCGGTGGCCGGTGGCCGAGTGGTCTGCACGTTTGCTTTGCAACCATAAGGTCACCGGTTCGAATCCGCGTAGGGGTGGGCGTCCTCGCGGTATACTCAGCTGGCGCGCGACTGATGGTGGTCGCGCGGCAGCGAAGCGCCGTCACGGCGTACAGCTGACACATTATTATTAGTATTTTTTATTTGTCTGTTAGCATCCACGATAAGATCAAAATGTTGAGAAAAGCCTATGTCTATGACAGCGGAAAGCACGGCTACTAAAATGATAGCCCAACGAAAGATCTGCCGGAGGACTAAGTTGTGCGTGAGCAGCTTCTCACTGAAAGTCACAGTTGATGTGCCATTGGCGGCACGTCATCTGGTTAGCGAGTGTGAGGCCACATCGACTGAACAATGGAGTATAAAGCTAACTTTGGCTCCAGTGTCCACTAGGAACTCGGTACCGGAAGTTAACTCCCTAACACGGATGAGGCGAATTTGGTTTCGGTCGGTCGCGTCAGTTGCTGCCATTACGGGAGGGCCGAGAATTTTCCCTGCTTCTCGGCGACGTTGCAAGGTGTAACGTGTTTCCGGGATGCGTCGCCAAAACGGTGGTACAAACAGTTAGGTTTTGTGTTGGCAGATTTGAAGCATCTTGAGGGAGATTCCGATTGGCTATGACAGCGATGGCTTATAGTGAGCTGTTGGACTTGGAGACTAAGTGTCGCAACTTGCGCTTGTAGGGCTTCTATCGTTTATTATAAGCAGGTGCTTTTGGACGTGATGGTATTGATCATGCGGGCGTCAGCATGTGGTTGTGATTGTCTGATGGCTCGATCTACTAGACTGCCTAGTTAGGTGAGCGACACTGAACTCAAACTGGCAAGCACCGCCTGCGTGTTCACCGGTAGCCGCTGTGACCATAATTCGTGGAGTAAAGTCTTGTAACCCAAATGACCCATATAAACTGCAGAAAAACGTAAGAAAGCAACCCACCTCCATTTTTGCCCGGAAACCGCAGATAATAACCTGGGACAATATATAAAACCAAGTATGAACTGCTCAGACGGGAACACTGTAACCGACAAGTTCGTAATTTGCGGTTGTTCGATATTTTATGTTGCTATTTTATCTACATTTTGCTCACACCTAACCGATCATCCAGCGGGACATGTCAAGATTCAAGTTTTTTTTCTCCGCAATATACCCTTGACCATGTTTGATGAACCGTGGAGTTTCTGCATCTCTCGAAACAGAATTGAGAGCAGTTTGTCGCCCAACCGCAGATCTCTGAAAAGTTTCTCCAGACGGACCTCCTCAGAGAGCATGACACGCTTAATCGTAGTCTTGTTAAACACCGAATAGTGGTTTTCTGTCCGAGTAATGATGACGTCTCGAACCTGCATAGATATCTGCTGAGGGAGATATGGTATGAGCTTACTGTACTTAACCTAGTCTGTATTAATAACGTGATTATAAAATTCGGCTTGTACGTGAGCGAGTCACAAAACGGGATCAATGTCCCCCAAAGATGGGGCAGAGAGATACGACATCATCATCATCATCATTATACACGTTAGATGTGGGAAGTACCTCAGCTACTGTGCCACCGAGAGATACGACACGGATGACAGGAGACACTACTTACGTTCTACAGAACACATGATAAAAATGGGCACAAAATACCGCTACCGTAGACAAAAACAAACAGGAAGAACAACTAAATGGAAAGGACTTACTGGCAAAAAAATCGAAATATCTGGCGTTGGGATTCTTCTTAAGTCTGGATCACCAAATTAGAGGGAGTCCGGATAGCGATTCTAAAAGGCAAATCGAGTTGCAGGGAATATTATTTTATACAGTAAAAGTTTCCCTGTTGGCCTAGCTATAAAAATCGACACCATTGACGCTGTTAGGATCGCATGTTGCAACCGAAACGAGCGACAAGCTGTGCTCGACTCAAGCAATCGAACTCAACAACTAGTTGAATAATCCGCACCGCTCGCCTAAGTGTACCATGAAATAATAATTTTAGTTAGAATTTTACACAGGCAGACCGGGGAATCTCCAAATTGCTAAAAAGGCGACACACCTGGGATCCGGGTTCTTTATTCGGTTCTCTGCCTGAAGACCTAGATGAAACATGAATGTGTTGCAATGTTAAGAGCCAGCAAACGTCCAACCTCTATATGTTTCTCCTGTCGTCCCAATGTTCGAACTGCTCAAGAATTAGTCAAACGTATATAACGCGACGTAGTTTGAGGCACGCATTTGGTAACTCTATACTAGCCAACGTTCCAGGTATTTAGTACTTATTGGTGACTATATTAACCATCTGCCAGGCTAATCACAAAACGATATGTCAACCCCGATAAATTCGGTCAACAATTGTTGCACCCTCTCAATGCCATAAACTACATGCAAAAAACTCTCTTAGTCTGTGATTCCTGAAGCTGCGTGGTGTTTTGGTTTTGGTGCCGCCCATCTTCGTCGGAATTAACAATGCACGTGGAACACACTGTCACCATACCACGTGACTCAACAAAATGCTAATCTATTTTCAAGCTTACTGAGCTAGATGAAAAACATCTCAAAAGCCGGTAAACTACATCGGAGCAATTCACGTGTTATTATGGGTAGCGATATGTAGTGGTTTGCTAAGAACTAGAGAAAGACTGCGCTATCAACTTACAGTCTTAATGATCGAACTGACCAAGGATCACTGTGATGCGAATCGCAGTCCACACGTTGGGATTGCGTGTCGCATTACACTCACACCAGTGTCAGGAAATGATGCCTCCAAGCAGATGCGCTTTCACAAGTTAACCACATTTAAGGTAACGTTAAACTGTTGAATCTCAATAGATCTGCGGGCGTGTGAAATAAGATCATAGCATCCGCGTCGGGTGACAAACAGGAGCGGTTCCTCTGTCCAGCGCGCAAAGCTTGATCTCTTAACAACCATCCCCGTCAAGAAGCTACCGTTAATCGCTGGTCTGCGCACAAGTAACACACCATTGCGTCAGTCAATCAACTGACGGTTTCTTTGCTTTTCAAGTACAGACTACTTTCAGGTTGTCTAAACAGCCTGCCTATTTACTCACCATGTGGTTATGGAGGTAGTCAGATTGATCGAAACGATAGGCATTTTACCACTACAGTGAGGAAACGGTTGACCTAATGTATCCAGCACACAACTCAGAAACGACCCATCAAACGGAGTCACAATTCACTAGGTTCCATCGCGTGTGGTTCTACCACCGTAGTGATCGGCGAGCCAACTTCGTGTTGTTTGGAATCCAAGGGGTTTACAATCATTTCTGACCCCAACTAGGCACCGTCATTGAAGGGACCAGAGTGCATGAGTTTGTGCAGGCGGATGGAATGCTTAAAATGCCCGCTGTCACACCGTACGTTAGTTGGATAGAAGTGCACCTACACACTAGCGTCTATCTGCGTTCATTTTTAGCCAGATTCGGAAGAGGACCGAACATTCAGACTGCCCAATTCTTTGGCAGTCCATCGTGGCTCAGTAACGACGGGCGTCCTACCGTACATCGCGCATACCCTGGATGAAGGCACAACACCGAGAAATATGAAGGACGAGTGGTTGGCGTTAAATCATACCGAAAACCCGACGACAAATCTAATACCAGCCTCATCTAGGCAAGCTGGTGACTTACTTGGTGAGCATGGAAGTGGGACTCTTTCGTCGGCACTAAATTGTCGTGAACATGGGAAGTGTAAAGCGAACACCCTACAATTGGACTTTAACGCGATCAGGTGGATATGTGAGAACTGGCTGAATATGAACAGACACGTGTGACATGTTAACCTTTGGAATAGACCGCCACGCACCGCAGAGTTCTGCTCTCATTTCGTACCACCACAAAACAATGATTAGTTCAGGATCCATAACACGTACTCACTATCAAAAGCGTTCAGTCTAGCACAAGGTATGAGGAAGAGGTTCCCAACATTTCTGCCATCTCGAGCATCATGAAAGGTAGGTTTCCCATTCAATGCCGCGGAGCAGTAACCCACACAAGCACATTCAAGTGGATGTTTGGCCGTCAACCTGCCGCCTCGAGCGATGGAATGCCTTGTTAAAATCATTTTGGATGCTATAAAGCAGAGGCTAGGTTTACGCACCGGTTACGGTAGTCCTAGACGGTTGCCCACGTAAGTAGTGTCAGTGACTGCGCAAGGACGAAATACGATGCATCTAGTGACACATTGTGTCACCTGCAGCCAAACAGACATGGTTGCTTCAAGGCTTCGGAGATTAGAAACGCTACGCGGCCTATCACTTGATCACTGAACCTAGTCCAATCAAACCAAACCGAATGCAGTGGTGAAAAGTATTTATGCCAATAGGCTTTCAGGTCCGTTCGGTGTGGCATCGTACGCTTGAGACGGAATTCCTGTCCTCTGTGCCATACTGCTTAGTATCATGATTGGTCATCGACGAATGCAGGCTGAAGGCTCTCAAGACGAAAGTCCTCATTGGCCTATGGTCCGTTGAACAATGACGATTGAACCGTCCAATTCACTTAAAGCGCGGCTTTGCTGCACGTACATCACGCACGAACGAGACTCCCAGCGATCGGTTGTGACTTCAGCCTCGACCTATCACGGATATGTGCATGTGAGCATGGCCCAATGAACCGAGGGCTGGGTGACGGTGGATGCACCAATAACCTAGCTGATGAGGTTGAACACCAAGAAATCTGCCAATCGCCCGCTACTGATTGCTTATTCGTTTATTCTCATGAATAAAGTGTTCGACAGCTTAGAATACGACTAGTACGGCGACGCGTGTTAAAATGGGTCGCGCACCATTTTGCGCGCCGATTTTGAATTTTTGCGCTCCGTTTGTTTTCCGTATCTCATTTACTCAATTCGGTGAACAACAACTATACAATGTGAGTTTTGAAGTTTCCGGAAAATTTTCTAAATGATTAGCGACTAATATACTTCGAACAGTCCTCGACAGTGCCTATTTTTGTTTAATTATGACCTTGCGCCCACCAAGAGCTATCGCATATACTATTTTATTAGAATGCATCGAGGCAGAATCTGAGCAAATTCTTTTCGGTAATTCTCATCATACTCAAACATTACATGACGACAAAGTGCCAAATGTCCCGGATTCGACTGCGTATTATCAAAATGTTTGGACCCAACAGGAACTAATCAATAGATCGCGGGGTCCTTGAGGGTGCCAAATTGTGTACTGGGGAAAATCGCCGCTGGTTGTAGGCCACAGTGGAAGTAAAGGACGTACAAACGGTCTTTGTACGCACAATTCTCGCTTGAGGTGGTGGATATTGATAACTTCGCAATAGAGGGTGATGTTTCCGGAATCCGCGCGAAATCTGGTGCGCAGTTTCGCTTCCTTCTGGCAGTATGGAATTCGGATCGTGGCCGGTAGTTTCTCATTACGTCCTGAACTTTGCATCGCTCCAAAGCGTTCGCTTTCCGTGCCAATTGTAGACAATAATTATTGTGACTTCTATTTCATGAGTCGGCTTAATCTCGAACTACTGTTACTCTAACCCAATCCGCATAAATGGTGTTTTCTTTGGGACTGCAAACCACGTAATAACTGGGATCTATCTAAGGCTTCATAGTGTCATTTTATTTGTTTCACTGGGTTGTATAGAGTAGAAGACTCCGCGTCAGCTCCGTCCCCTCCCGTTTATAGTATGAATGACGCGTTTACTGAAGGTGCGGTGTACCGTAAGCTACAGCAGAAGCATCTGGACCCTCAGCATGTGGGTGTGTAGTATTCTCTTGAAACGTCAAATGCGGTTTCTCACTTTGTGCACAGGAACCTCATATCGTTCTCTCTTTTGTAAAGAATACTTCAAACCGATGGACTGACAATCATCAGGCCACATCAATTCGATGACAAGCGCAGTTAGCTTAGATTATTTTACTAGTCTGGTCTATCTTCGATTCCTTGGCTTCCTCACTGGGATACGCATATTGCAGCCCCGACTTTCGCCGCACGCATGCTTTTCCCCAAGCCGCCTAGGCTACTCGGTACGCTTGCTACTATACGCCAAATATGGATAGCTATATTCACCGATATCAGATGAGGAACAGGCGGTTGGGAATCAAAGGCATCATCGGGTTCACTGCCTGATTGGATTTCGGTCATATTTTGATCATGTTTTTCTAGCTCACATCTACAAAAAGATCCAGGTACTGGTGTTTAACGTGGCTCAAAAAGAATATAGCATAAAGAACTTCATGGGTTACGACAAATCTGAGGTAAAGGGACGAATACTGGAATGCCACTTCGTTTTTCCACCACATGCGATAGGTTAACAAATCGTGGTGCGGCCACTAACGCGTATCCTATCTAGGGGATCATGTGCCATTCCGGCTCATCTTAAACCTAATCTGTTTTACTCCATCATCAGATTGTCCCCTCCAAAGTGCCTCCAACGGTACTGTGTAAGCTACTCGGATCCTAGCCACTTAGGATGACATGTAAAAAGCGTGTAAAGTACCACAGTCAGGAGCAGTAAGAGTGGCTAGACTCACCGTTGAACGACATTTGCCACCACCCGAAAACTGATAACCACGAGATCACTGGCACCGAGTGGGGCGTTCAGTTTTACCTTCTTAGTTAGATGTGGCTCGTTAATGAGCAGCAAGTCGCGTTTCGACGGGTTTTGCCCGTCTCGCCACGGAGTGAACTGCTATACGTGTTCGGTTAGGCCGTGCTCTAGAACACTGGCGAGGAACTCATAGCCGTAAGCCTGGCTAGTGGCAAGGTCGATCTCCGGGAAATTGAAGTCCCCTGCGACGAGTAGGCGGGAACTTAAGTTAGAAACAACTGCTCAAAGGGCTGCATTCCAACGCTACAGCCATTCTAGAGGAGCTAAGGGCGGGCGATAGGCCACTCCAAGAGTGAGACTGGTCGCACCGGAACTGCAGAGACGAATCCAGAGGGATTTAGAAAGAGAGCAATTCCGGAGCTTAGCGAGGGACGCATGTGAGGCGGTCTGATACGTACACAGCTACGCCTCCGCCACTGCCGCGTTCACGGTCGTTTCGAAGCAAGTATACTGGAATAGCTACCTCGACGTCGACAATATCTGGGCAGAACCAGGTTTCCGTTACACAAATGGCTTTAGCTTGTGTCTCACGCAAGATCAGCGATTTCTGGCACCTTGTTCCGCAGTGATAGAACTTTAGTATACAAGCAGCTCCACGTGCTAACGGGAACTGCGGGCGACCATTGGTAACAAGGTGCAGTTGGTAGAGCAGTTTGGGTTTGGTTGCTCAAATTGCGCAATACTTGGGGTGTAGTTTGGCTATATGGCGTGGAATTCTGTCTTTGAATTTGCTTGCGCTGCTCACGCGGTTTGTCCGGATGTATCCTGACTTCGTAGTGAAAGTTGCCATGAAGCTCGTATCACCGTTGTAGCACAGTCTGGCGCATCTCGGGAGTGAAAAGAATGACCCTGAGCCGTTTGGGCGCCGGTATCTGCAAGTGGTGAGCCTCGGGAGCCCGTGGACAGACCACACCCCACACTTGTCCACTGATAGGTTCAAATGCGTTCGAATGTAGTTCCAGTGCTGGACACCGTAGTGGGAGGCTTCGACCGGGCCAGTTGTGTGGAGTTCTGGGACCCCGTGTATGAGTATACTGCACTCTGCCGGGGTTGGGGTTGGTACTGCTAATATACGCCTCGCCTCCCTCACTACCCAGTGAGCGGCTGGGCGCGGATTTTCGAGTTCAGTTTGTTAAAGCAGACTGATGCCAGGAACATTTCCTCGACGTCGCCAGCGCCTTCCCGAGTGACCCTTAATGGTCTTGGACATTTGTCACCTGGTGAGTGGGGTGCTCCTAAAGGGCAGAGAGAGGGCGAGGCGGTGGACAGTAGTCCAAAGTTTTGCTGCAAGGATTGCCATTGGTAGGGATCGGCATTGGCTCTGTGGGCTAGTGATGGGTGGTCGCTCTCGTCCACATTGATCATTATTAGTCTCACCCGGTTGAATTCCGGTAAGTCAGTGTTCCGAGGCGTGTTGTTGTTTTGGCTGGATTGTGAGGGTCTCGGCTGTGCAACATGTGTGATTTCTAAACCTGTGCTCTCCTGCAGCTACATGGCCATCTGGGTGTACTCGGCGCAGCCACACACCCACTGGGCGTTGTAGTGGTGTGAACTGCACCTAATGTAGCTGCTAACGGATCCTAGCGGGCTCCCACCGTGTCGAAAGGGGAAAGATGTGTGGGTGCAGTTCCTAGGGCTGACTGAGCGTACAGTTGATTATGACTCCGTTTTAAGTGCGGAGTTTCAGCGAGTACGTATAACTAGGCGACGGGACGCATCTATAAAACAGCAAGCAGCGATAAACAGGCACCTATTTACCCCATGCAACTTCGAAGCTTTGAACGCCCAACCTACCGTGACGGCGCACATCCGGCTGTTAGTTGGGATTCGATCGATCATGACCGCTTCACTTCCGAGGCTCTGAACGATGTTCACACCAGTTTGACCGTCATTTGAAGCTACGTTATATCCGGACGAGCGCAATGAGTAGGTAATTCCAAGGTCGCACGATGGAGATCGCAGGGTGTGCGCAGAGCTTGCAGGTGAGTCTTCGACAGGCAGCATCTGTCGATCGGTAGGGTCTCTGATGTTCGGGCAAGTGCTGCCTATCGACCGGTCGGCAAGGGATTGCGTACCTTGAGGCATACCAGTCTGGGCGAAGATCTGGGGCTTCAAGTAAAAACATGAATTAGGGTTGTCCGCTTGGTTGAACATAGACATGTCGACTGGACTGGAGCGACGCCCTGCGATTGCGTGTTGCTCAAACCTAGAAGACAACTGACCATGGAAGTAAGATAGGGGAAGACCTGGAATTGGGGTATTGAAAAGAGGGCGTAGTAGTAGTATAGTCAGCAGTCTATCAAATAGACGTAGAGCCAAACAACCATGGAAATCATTGAAAGAAGACAGGTTGAACACCGTATCAGCATCATGGCACATTATCTGAAGGTGAGCAGCACACTTCAGCTATTGTGCCGCAATATAAAAAGTAACGGAGCATTTTTTGTTATTTTGCACACGCCATTTTTTTAATTTTTTTGTCGTTTTTAATCGTTAAGCATTAAGTATCTAAATCTAAGCGGTTATATACACAAATCTTCCACTGGTTTCGATTACGAGACATATCCTGAATTGTTCCCAAACATCGGCACTCCTCCTTTGGTCCCCAACCAGGTAGACATGTGGATCCAATGGTGGCAAGACGTGAAGTCAACCATTTCAGTTGCTGTCGCCAGGTGGATGGTGGACCACCACGTGGTCTCCTCCAGCAAACAGAGCGCGATAGGGCAAACGTTCAGCTGACATACGCAGGACATGACCGAGCCATCTTAACTGGCGCAGCAAAATCAGCTTGCTGAAGGGAATACTCACATTCCCTAAGACACGACATCTGACTTCACCGTTGCAAATGTGTTGTTGCCACCACACACTAGCAATCATCCTCAAGCACCCGTTGTCGAAGACAGAGCCGGCGCATATCGTCTACGCGAACCAGCCGACTCGCTTCCATATGGCAACACTGCCCGCACGGTTGCATTGTAAACACGACCATTTTCCAATTGGGAGATATCCCGGTGACGCCACAAGTACTGCAGGTTGACAAACGCCGACCGAGCTTTGGCGATGCGAAGCGAAACTTCCCTTCTAATGGTACCACCAGCTGACGCACAGCTGCCAAGGTATACAAAGCTATCCACTTGTTCAAGCTGTGTACCTTCACTGGTTAGCACGGGAACAGTTGAGTGCCGATCCTGAAGCAACACTTTACACTTTGACGGAGCAAAGTACATTCCTTACTTAGCTGGTTCAACCGCTAAAAGGTCTAGAATGGTTTACATGCTCTGTGAGTCATCTCCAAGTAAGGCGATATCATCGGCGTAATCTAAGTCGGTTGCTCACTTGCCCGGTAATAGCTGTATACCAACATTTTGGCAACCGTCTAGAGCTCTCGATACGATGTCTTCAATCGCCAAAGTGAAGAGGCACGGGGACATAGGGCAGCCTTATCGTACACCGTTACTGACCGCAAATAGCGGCGAAAGCTTGTCATAGGCCTTCACTCTGTAGATGTGGAAATACAGTGCGCATAGGATGGCAGTGTACTTTTCTGGGACACCATTCCTTAGCAAACAATGCCATAGTGCAGGTCGATCAACCGAGTCGAATGCGGCACGGATGTCCAGGAATACAACGATGGTAGGCCCCTGGTAAAGGTGGCGGTGTCCCATGATTTGACGGAGTGTGAATGTCTGATCTACACACCTGCAGCCAGGTCGGAAGCCAGCTTGTTCTGCCCGGTACTGCGATTCGCTAATGAGATAGTCTACGGAGGAGAATGGATGCCAATAGCTTTCAGACGATCGAAATAAGACTACTCCCCCGTGATTGGTGCACGAAATGCGAGCACCCTTCTTAGAAACCGGGACACTGACTCGCCTCAGAATGAGGGCCTATTTTTTTCATGCCAGCTTTTGGAGAACAATGTTAACTGCTTGATGATAACTAAGCCTCCATACTTGAACATCTCCGGAGGAAGTCCGTCTGAGCCGGCAGCCTTGAATCGTCTTAGGTGTCGAATCGCAAGACAAACTTCCGCTTCGCTGGGTGGATCAATTGTGACGACCCAGGGTGGGCAACTAGGTTCGCAGGGGATATAAGTGGACGGTGAGGGCCAACTGAACTGGGAATGAAAATGTTTGGCCCATCGTTCCAAGCTTCTCTGTAAGTTGGCAATCGGCGAACCATCCGCTTCGCATATATTCTCACTGACCCCAGGTTTTCTGGGGCCGGTGGATCGAATGAGCTGGAAGGACTTGCGAGTATCGCCAGAGAAGGCAGCGGCCTTCATTTTTGAAACACGCTGGAACCATCAGGCTTCACAATCACTGCGTAAGCTTTGCTTAAGCTGTCAGCTAACAGAACCGCGCACTTCATCATGATTAGACTCCGCCGGGATATTCCTGCAGCGATCAAATAAATCTAAAGAGCGCGTGGCGATCCAACCCTTTGTAGGGTGCTGAATATGACCACAGACTTGCTGTCCGGAAGAGATCATGGTTTTCTGCATGAACGTCCAGTGTTCGACAATATATTACGGTGGGTCGCAGTTGAGTTCACTAGCCAGGGAAACTTGGTAACTCTGCTGAACCGGAACAGTAGATAGTTTGTTTCTGTCTATCTCACAGCGCTTCAATTTCGGGGACCTTCCGAAACTCATGCAGATGTTTGCACAGACAAGAGCATGGTCTGAGTCAAGAAAAGTGGATCAGATGGGTCTGCAGTCCTTTACACTATCCCTCCACTTAATACTGATTGCGATATGATCAATCTGAGACCATGATCTAGACGCAGAATGGGGTCACCAAGTAGCGGAACGTCTCCTCGAATGCCGAAAGTTGGTGGTCGAGAGAAAAAGATGATTATTTTCGCACAGTGTGAGGAGTCTCTATCCATTATTTGAGCGGCTCATCGAGCGCATGGTGACGTCCGACGTGGCTTTCGCATGCTAGCAGACCACCTACCCTGGCGTTGAGATTCCCAGCAAGGAAAACAATGTCGCATTTGCAGGATGCTCAAGAGCTGATGAAGTTCTCGGTAGAAATCGTCCTTGACGGCGTCGGAAGTGCAGTCAGTTGGAGCGTAAGCTAAGATCACAAACAAG
Source organism: Dicrocoelium dendriticum (assembly GCA_944474145.2). Taxonomy (NCBI): domain Eukaryota; kingdom Metazoa; phylum Platyhelminthes; class Trematoda; order Plagiorchiida; family Dicrocoeliidae; genus Dicrocoelium; species Dicrocoelium dendriticum. The sequence goes on along the minus strand of OX104067.1, from coordinate 1,624,027 downwards.
TTGCGTCCCTCTTCACGATATCGGTTTATCTTGCATGATCACCGAAGTCGAACTGCACACAGTCGGCTGTTAACCTGGAACCAGCTCAGCAGTGCTGCCTCAGATTTGCTACTTAGCGCTACACCAACGCCAGCCGAGCCTGCCGCAGCTGCTTCTGCGTCACCAGATAGACGTAGGTGCAATATGGCTCTGCGGTCGGTGGGAGATCTCAACTCAATCACAGTACTGGGATCTTGTAAGTTCTTTGCGGAAAGACAACAAACATCGCTGGCGAGAGATTCCAAGGTACGCGCAAGACCAGCTTGCTGCCCGCTCTGCATGAGTGTACGTACATTGAAGCATGCCAGACGGAATGAAGATCGAGGCCGAGGGGTGCGACTGGACGAGTTCTCTCGGTGTCGACGAAACTATTCGAAGTAGAATCATGGAAACAAGAATCATTTGGTAGCGGATAAAACTGCTTGGTAACAAACGAAGAGGTGGCGTGTGAAGGTGACTAACAGAAGCAAAAACATCATCATCATCATCATCATCATCATCAATATGCACGTTATCTAGAGGTGAGAAACACCTCAGCTTCTGTGCCGCAATACCTAAAAGGACAAAGGGAATAAACGCAATAGGTACAAGCCAGCTGAGCTAACGGTAACGGATGGACATCGTTCTAGTAAGCCACCAGCCAGCTACTATGCTGCAGTAAAAATTTACTATACAAAGTTGTATAAGGCTAAGAAATGAGATCGTGGTTGAAGTGGGAGGCTAATAGGGATGGAGTGGGACAAAAAAACACTCACAGCACGAACTTCATTGAGGTCGGATTCTAGCCATATCAGCAAGTGTATCCAGCCAAACGTGTTCAACGTCTTTCGGACCCCAAACAGGGAGCCGAGAGGCTCCAACCGAGGTCAGCTTCGAATTGGGGGCCTTCATTTCTCTCGACCGGGTCACCACTTGGCAACCCCTCCTCTTCCTCCATTCACAACGCCGGCGCGCAAACAACCCACGTCGGTGGGTAGGCATGCGTAACACGTGCTAAAGCCATCGGAGCCTACTGCGTGAAATGACGGTGCTGAGCGGTTCATTTCCTTTTCCTGCGCAGTATAGAAGGCATCGAGCACGCTCGTTTCTCACTCGATGTTCTCACCAGATGTGATCCAAATTGCGAAGGCACTGGTTGTCTGACGTAAATTGTCTCTTTATGTCTGCTGATCTAATGGACCAGGTTTCACAGCCGTAAAGGAGAGTTGAACAGACCGCTGCATTGTACACTCTACCCTTCAGGACGAGAGTGATGTCGCGCCGGCACCATGGGTGGTGAATGTTAGCAGAAACACCTCGAGCTTTTGCTACACGGTTCGTGATCTCATCTTCAATCCCACGGGCGCTGATACAACTTCCCAGGTAGTTGAATTTTTGGACGAGTTCTAGCTGATTCCCACCAAGCGTCAGCGTAGGAGGCGGTCCAGGCCAATCTTGGAGGAACGATTTGCATTTCGATGGTGCAAAGCTAGGCACGAAGTGACGGACAGCCAGTGCTAATCTGTCCAGTGCCGCTTGGCACGTCTGGGATCTGTTTCAGATTAGGGCAATATCGTCAGCATACCCCAAGTCAAGAAGTCGTTCTCCTGTGAGTAGCTCCACACCTTCGAAGTCGTGTCATGTGAACGCGATTTCCATGACTTCGTCAGTAGCGGAGTTGAAGAGGCAAGGTGACAGCGGGCATCCTTGTCTCACACCGCTGGAGATATTAAAGAGCGACGAGAGCTTGTCGTAAGCCTTCACACTGCCTGTGCTACGCGTGTATACTGATCGGATAATAGTTACATATTTCTCAGGTACACCTTTCTTGAGTAGGCAGTCCCAAGGTGCACGTCTATCCACCGAATCGAATGCACCTTTGATATCGACAACGGTGGGCCGCCAATTTATGTGACGGTGCTCCAACACCTGACGCAAAGTGCAGATGTGGTCAAGGCAGCCACGACCTCGATGAAACCCGGCTTACTCTTCACGAATCTGGCTTTCATGAGTGCCAGTCAGTCTGTGAAGGATGACAGAGGCAAGCATTTTGGAGGCGATGGAGATCAGGCTGATTCCTCTATGGTTGCCGCATTCCGATCGTGAACCTCCCTTGTAAATTGGGACTATAACGGAGCGGCTCCAGTCGGTTTGGACAGTTTTTGCTCCCACAGTTTCACTAATAACACGTATAAGTCATCCACAAAGCAGATCCCCCGAATCTAAAGAGGGCTGGAGGAAGATCATTTGCTCCCGCGGTTTTATTTTATTTCAACAGTCCCATGTCACCTTCGACTTCTGAGCGAGAGGGCGGATCCAACGTGACGCTTTGAACGAGCCAGCTAATCGGTCTGGACACATCCGGCTGCTGATTCGGATCCAATCAACCGTAGCAGCTTCAGCCCTTGAACTCGGCTAAATACCAACACCGACTTAGCAAGCACTCGAAGCTGCATCGTTACCGGAGAGGCGCTATAAGAAACTGCTGCTAGTGTCACCTGAAAGGGATCTTGCAGGCGTGTCTCTGATAAGCAGCGCATATCCATCGGGAGGGTATTCAGTGGTCGGACAAGGGCTACCTGTTGTCCGATCTGTAGCAAGGTGCGTACATTGAGGTATGCTAATCTGAGGAAGAATCGAGGGCTGCAAATGGAATGCGGTGAACGGGGCTTGACCGCTTGGTTGGACTTGGGCTTGTCAACAGGGCAGGAAGGACGCTTCACGTTGACATGTAAGTGGAAACTTGAAGTTAAATTGCTATCAAATCTAGGTGAGGGAAGGTGAGAATTGGGGGATTTAAAACAGGTGGATAAAAGTAAAACTGGAACGGGACTATAAGGGTGAAATAGCGTAAGAAGACAGGATGGCTTGAGCAGTAGCATCCAAACCCCTATCCACCCTGCTCGATGCAACAGATAGGGCACGTTTGTTTATCCTATGCAGTGGCCAGAGCATCAAGAAATTGTTTAACGAAAGATTCATAGTATAGGAGCAAATGCATCTTTTTGAGCGATATTGTAGTTGAACAGTCCATGGTTTTGTTTATGCGCATGATACTACCCGGTTGTCCAAGCCGAAGTTGGGAGTTGTCTTAGGTGACTCCACCCCGAGCCTTTGACTAGATAGCCCACCTGCAAGGCAGCGGGGCGATTGTGAGACTGTTAGTCTGATCCCTAACCACTGTCCTGTCTGGTATGAGCGGCTCTAAAGGCACTTGAAAGTGCCACCCAACGTTGCTCAAAGGCTCACAGGGTTACACAAACTATGACACCACGTTAAGGTCTAGACTCGTTGGGATGGGGGTGGTAAAAGGTGTGTTGGAACGGGATGATAAGGATGGAAAAGTGTCAGAGTGGTAGTAAAAGGACGAGATGACATGACCAGTAGAATCCGTTTGCCAACATTCGCGTCATTAGCATGATACTAAACAACAGTGGTGATAGGACGAGGTAGAACGCAGTGATACAATGAAAGTGGACTTAAAGAAAAAGTGAACAAAATTAATCGGAATGGACTATTAACAAATATATGCAACAAATCGAATGTTGTAGCGTTAATATCTTCGCCAGTCGCTGTGTCTGATGAGGCCTCCATTCACTGATAATGCCCATTTCGAAGTCCATCTCCACAAGATGGCATACTAGAGTGTCCAAGTCATTCGATCAGTTTCTCCATGCCCTTTTGCCTTGTCATTGATTGACCCTTTCTCGGTTTCTTTCAACTAATTGCGACGACAGCATGTGCCCGCCGAGGAAGGCGGTCAGCGGATATACGTAGGACATGAACCAATCGACATAGGCGGTGCAGGCTTAACTATCATTGCAGTGAGGCACCAGTGTTTCTTGCCGAACCTCAACTGGGGCTCACTCGATCTTCCCACTAGCTATGTACAATACTCTACAGGTATCAGTGTTTGAAGACGACCTATCGCGTAGTGTTTTCGGTACCAAGCATCCTGCAACACGTGTCTTATCACAGCGCTGTTATCATCCTCAACAGTACATCAACCATTTGAACTGATTTTTCCTTGCCGCACAACCACCATGACCTAATAAATGAACTGGTGAATAAACGTGAGAGAAAGGGGAATTTGGCATAGCGCCTAAATGCCCTAAACCATCACTCAGGATCAAGTCGCCTACACCTTGTCAATCCCAACCCCTTTCCAAACAACTGGCTATCGTGCGAAGATAAGGCGATATCGGTGAGACAGATCCCCTGCGGCTTTCATTGCTCCTTATCATACTCGGCCGTTGTCCCGATAACTCAGCCGAGTGGTCTGCACGTTTGCTTCGCAACCATAAGGTCACCGGTTCGAATCCGCGTAGGGGTGGGCGTCTTCGCGGTATACTCAGCCCGCGCGCGACTGGTGGTGGTCGCGCGGCAGCGAAACGCCGTTACGGCGTACAACTGACACATTATTATTTATTTATTATTATTACCGAATGCGAGCCATGTCACCTAACCTCTCGTGCCAGGTACTAGGTGGGTCACATAGACCAGCTTAGAAGGCGAGGCGGATCAACAGCACGTTGGTATGCACACTCTGTGCTCTGACTTTCACAGGATGTGAAGCTTTCCATGTTTTGAGATGGGCGAGCCGCATAATCACCATAGTTGGATATCGTTGTTAGTTTTGGTGAGACAAGTTCATCAACTGGCCGCTGCGTACAGCCAACGCCTAACAAGAATGGAGTGACATACGGGTCTGATTTAATCATGCTCCCTATTCCTAAAAGAGCCAGTGAAGATGGTTCGTATCAGGATATGCCATATTGGACGCAAAGTAACGCCTTGTCGATAAAACGTTTCTACTGTGTATTGGTATACGGTGTTTCTGTTGTACTGGCGACCTAGTACCTTGGGCACTTCGCTGAAGGGTCCGTCGAATTACTATTATCGGTTGGTGATCGCTGTAGCAGGGAAACCAAGTTGAGCCACCCAGCGTCCTAGAGAAGCACATGCACTTGCCTCCAATGCGAAGTCGGTTATAGGAATCGCTTCTGGCCATCACCTAGGTCTTTCGACACAGGTGTGGAAGGACACTTAGCTTTTGTACGGCCGCACAGATCTGACCATTTCGAAGTGAATGGGCTTAAGGCTAGAATCCTTTAAGCCCATTCCGGCTGACTTGCCGAACTACCTCCTCGTGGTGCCAGCTGGGTGGTTCGGGTGTACTCGTTCCAGCAAAGTGTTCGGCGACAGTGTTCCACCTCGGTGGGACATTGTATTCCAGCAGGTGTGCTGACTTCATGGGGAGTATTGGACCCTGTTTGGTAATCTACCAAACAAAGACGCATGAACTGAACATTCAGTCAACGCCTCCCAATGGGCGCGATTCCCTAAATTCGCCCCGCTGCCTTGCGGGTAGGTTATTTAGCCAAAGGCTCGGGGATTGAGTCCTTTAAGTTAACTCCCTACTTCGGCTTGGGCAACTGGGTAGTATCACGCCCTCTCGCAAAACCATGGACTGTATTACAACGTGCTCATCAGCTACTGTTTCTGCTACTCACTTTCACGCGACTTCATCACACGCCAATTGTTTGTTTGTTAACAACCCTCACTTTCCGTTACCCGATTCATGTGTTCAAGAATCTGGCTGCGATTCCGGTTGCGCCGCAGACCAAGGAGTTCAACCTGTGGCTCTCCTTCGTCCCCGATCCTCGTTGTCTGGCGTGCTTCAACGTTCGGACATTCATGCCGATCGGACAGCAAGCCGTTCTAGCGCGCACCCTAGATTCCCTAGACATTGATGTCTGCTGCCTTTCAGAAACCCGATTACAAGATCCCAGCACTGTGCTTACATTGACATCCCCCACTGACCACGAAGCCAGATATCACCTGCGTCTTTCTGGAGATCCAGAAGCAGCCTCAGCGGGTTTGGCTGGTGTAGGTATAGCACTAAGTGACAAGGCCGAGGCGGCACTACTGGACTGGTTCCCTATTAACAGCCGATTATGTGCAGTTCGGCTTCGGGGTTCATGTAGAATCAACAGGCACCGCGAAGAGAGACACAACTTGTTTGTGATCTCCGTGTACGCTTCAACTGACTGCAGTGGCGACTCGGTCAAGGACGAATTCTACCGGGATCTACAACAGCTCTTGACTAATGCTAAAAGGTCGGGTGTCGTTCTTCTTGCTGGGGATTTTAATGCACGGGTTGGCTGCCTGTTACCATACGAACTTCACCTTGGTGATCATCACTCGCTCGATGAGAACCGCCCTGATAACGGAGAGAGACTTCTCACATTGTGCGAAGACAACCGTCTGTTTCTTTCGAGCACTAACTTCAGGCGTACGAAGAAGCGTTCCGCAACGTGGCGTCCCCCTTCTTCAACACAACCGTGGTCTCAAATTGATCACATTGCAATTAGCTTCAGATGGCGCGGCAGCGTACTGGACTGCAGGTCCTTTTGGTCCACCTTCGTTGACTCAGATCATGCTCTGGTCTGCGCGGAAATCTGTATGTGTTTTGGAGGGTCCCGAAACACGAAGCACCGCAAGATTGATGTAAACAGCTTAACTGATTCCTCTGTCCAGGCGAGCTATCAGTCTTCACTGGCACATGCACTCAGTTGCAATCCACCGCAAGAAGTGGTACAACACTGGATTTGTATACGGATGACAATGACCATTTGCGGACAGTCATGCTGGGGCCGTGTACCGTCCGTCGGTAAATATACAAATTTATATGGTTATGTGAGTGTTCTCCGAGCTGGCTGATTTGGCAGCAAACATTCCATCGTCAGGCTAGACGACATCATCAGTGCGATTTATTTATTTATTTATTTATTTATTTATTATTTAACTCGACGCCCCTTGAAGGCTTAGATCTCTGCTCGTTCTCTGGAGCTGTTCGAACGCCGCAAAGATATCTCCGCGGAATCGGATTGCAACGAGTGGCTCCGTTCTGCCAACCGGCTGCTCAAGCAAAGCCTCCGCAAGGATCGCGAGACATGGTGGTCTGAGCGTGCTTTAGAGATGGAGACCTCTGCCCTCTTTAGCAACATTCGCAGGCTTTTCCAACTCATTCGGTCCACTGCCCTCAGGAAACCTGGTGTCAGTGAGGTCATTTGTGAGGTGGATGAGTCTCCGATCACCAACCAACAGAGGCGTATGGACCGTTGGGCTGAGCACTTTCACTCGCAGTTCAACTGGCCTCCACCATCCATCAGTACATGCAGTACACGTTGTTGTCCACCGTGGCTCGTCCCACTGAATCCACCCACCGAAGCGGAAGTCTGCCAAGAGATTGGACGCTTGAAACGCTTCAAGGTTGCCGGCTTAGACGGACTTCCTCCGGAACTATTCAAGTACGGCGGTGTGGCGATCATTAACCAGCTGACCGCGCTGTTCGCAAAAATTTGGCGTGAAGAGAAAGTGCCTTCCTCTTGGGGCGAATCAGTTATTGTCCCGATTTTCAAGAAAGGCGCTCGCACTTCATGTACAAATCATCTCGGGATTAGTTTTATTTCGGCTGCCTCTAAGCTATTGGCATCCATTTTGCTTCGCAGGCTATCCCCAGTACGTGAATCGTACTACCGCGAAGAACAAGCTGGTTTCCGTCCTGGCCGCGGATGCGTGGATCAAATCTTCACGCTCCGCTAGCTCCTCGAACATCGCCACATTTATCACAGGCCCACTATCATTGCATTCCTAGACATACGTGCCGCTTTTGACTCCGTTGATCGACTTGCTTTATGGCGTTGCTTGCTAACGAAGGGGGTGCCAGAGAAATATACCGCCATCTTACGAGCACTTTACCTTCATACATCCGGCAGAGTGAGGGTTTATGGCAAGCTTTCCTCGCAATTCGCTGTCAATAGCGGTGTGTGACACGGCTGCTCTATGTCCCTATTCCTCTTCAACTTCGCAATCGAAGACGTTCTGTCGAATGCTCTAGGTTCCCAACATTTTGGCTTAGAGCTTCTACCGGGTGAGCGCGCGCGTGCTGATGATATCGCCTTACTTGGTGACGACCCTCAGAATATGCAACTCATTCTGGATCGTTTGGCGGTTGAAGCGTCTAAGTATGGCATGAGCTTAGCCCCATCGAAGTGTAAAGTACTGCTCAAGGATTGGCTTTCACCTGCTCCCGTACTCACTTCCGAAGGTGCACAACTTGAACAGGTAGATAGTTTCGTCTACCTTGGGAGCTGTTTCTGCTGACGGCACTATCAACAAAGAAGTTTCTCTTCGTATCGCTAAAACTCGATCAGTATTTGTCAATCTGAGGCACTTGTGGCGTCGTCGTGACGTCTCATTCTCACTAAAGGGCCGCGTTTACAGCGCATCAGTTCTCTCAGTATTGTTGTATGGATGCGAGTCCTGGCCGCTTCGCATGGAAGACATGCGTCGTCTTTCTGTCTTCGATAACGGTTGCTTAAGGAGGATCGCTCGTGTTTGGTGGCTGCATCGAGTTAATAGTAATGACGTTCGACGTCGCATCTTGGGGAATGCAAGTATACCCTTCAACAAACTATTGTTTGCGCGAGTTAAGATGTCTCGGTCACGTCCTATGCATGGCACCTGAGCGTCTACCGCTTCGCGCTCTATTCGCTCGTCAAGGACCTGGCTAGAGGCGACCGCGTGGTGATCAGCCTTCCACTTGGCGGCAGCACATGAAATCGCTGACGTCGTGTCTAGCCGCTGTTGGATCCTTACGTCTTCCAAGATGGGGACCCAAAGATGAGGAGTGCCAGTGGATTAGCACTCTTGGAGATATGGCCCGCAACCGGCATCAGTGGAAGAATTGTGTACAGTATTGTATTGATTCACATGTTTAATACTACAAACATTAAAATGACAAAAAAAGAAAATCGGCGTGCGACAAACTAAAAATGTTTTGTTCTATTTTTTGTCAAAATGTTCCATTCTTCCTGCGGCATGTGTGTGTTGCTCACCTTCAACTAGCATGCCACGATGATTATGACGCGATGAATCTTGCCTATCCGCTGATCTCCATGGTTTTATGTTGGTTCTGTGTCTAGTTGATAGACTGTTGAGATTACATACATACATACATACAAAGCTAGAATCCGGAGCAGGACAAACGCAAATGCAACTCTTGATCTACCTGCAAACATTGGTACACTGACATTCTCTGCAGAAGCGAACACAAACGCGGACATCGCGCTTGACGCTAGGCTAAACGAAGAGTATCCCTGGTTGAGAGGTTGTGTAATACGTTAAAAATCAATCGGCATGTGTATGAGAACTAAGGGGCTCGGAAGGATTTGTGAAGCGTTACAAAATAGTCCCTCTAAATGGATTCAGAGGAACTTCACGTAGCTCCACTGATGTGTCACGCTGGAGCTTATCTACATTGGGAGCAGCATGCTTACTTACCTCCATGGCGCCGGGTCGATGCCGGTTCCTTGTGCTAAACTGACCTGATATATTCGAGAAAGTGCTTCCGCGACGGTGTTAAGAACATCTAAGACGTGTCCTACGGCTACCTTAAACTGACATTCCAAGTAACGAGTTTCTGGCGATGACTACTTGTCTGTTGTTCTATTAATTCCGTGGCCATTTGTTGGCCACCTGTTCTCACGCGCAGAGTGCACTGCGTGGTAAGCGCTCAATATGCATTCGGAGAACCTGCACAAGCCACCGAAGCCTATGTTCTTAAATTACACAGCTTTGCAGCCTGCAAAGTCTGACCTGAAAACCGTTCGCCGAGCATCCTCATTACTAATGTGACGTCAGTGTACACGAGCGACGCTCCGAAGACTGATCCTGCAACCGTAGGGCAAGACCGCTCTATTCGCAGCATTGTAGACTCGGTCAGCCAGCGAGTCACGTCGTGTCGACGACAGATGGCGGAGATTATCAGAAGGAACCCAATCCTTAGAGACACCAAAGAGACGTCATCCATTAAACCGTTAACAATAAGACAGCTTCCGAGGTAAACGACCACTTCCAAAGAATGACCTGAAGGGTTAGGGTTGGTGCAACTCCTAGCCAGCACTACAGCAAGACCCCAAACTTCGATGGGTCATAGCTCATTCTAAATCGAGTAACAAACAGCACATTTCGTGCGGTTCGGGAGCTATCGTGAATTACGGCGATTTTGTATACATACTCTAAGTCGCGAATTCCGTCTCACGGAAGCAGCTCAACGCCGCTGTTCGCAGATGTCCAGAGCGCTCTTCAGGATGTCTGTAGCAAACTTGCACTGGAGGGGGATGCTTGGCAGCCTGTCATGTCATTGGTGGTGCTGACGGAAGACGAAAGTCCACCGTACACCCACCAACGGCTCGATGTTCGAGAGTGGATGACCTAAAGAATATTGGCCTTCCTGGACGCTCACCTGCTCAACAGACAACTCCCGAGAGCAGCTCGGTTATTTAAGTCAACTGCAGTTCGTATGTCAAAGAAGACAGCCGTCGTTGGTTGACTGAGCGCTTGACGACGCTCGAGTATTTGGTGGAGCGTAACTATGTAATCTATGCAACTCCGATCTGACCGGAACCCAGCTTGCTCCTCGCATATGTTCTGTTCTTGTACAAGGCTGAGCCTCCTTAGAACCAGCACGGTGAGCACTTGAGATGCAACGCAGATGTGACTAATCACTCTGAGGCAGTCTATCCGTGCACCCTGTCTGAAGACGGAGACCATATCCACTAGGCCCCAATCAGACGGGATTGTTTCGGTGAGCCAAACTTCTTGGACGACGGGAGTCAACACCCAAGCATGGATATGTCTCCATCATTGAAAAGAGCCGGAGTGAGTTCGTCTGGGCCAGAGACTTTGTAGCGTTTTAGGAGACGAAGCTTACGAGGAACCTCAGCTTCAGACGGTGGTGACGCGTCTTCACTCTAGGTAACACTGGATTTCTGAGTGAGTACTCACCGGTGCTACTGGCCATTTAAACTGCTGTTCAAAATGCGTGGTCCAACGCACAAGTCGACGTTGACAGCGGATTGGTTTGCCACTGGTTTCGCACAAAACTTGGTTTGCAATCGGCTTTTTGCCCTTAGTCGATCGGATTAGCAGGAGAAGCAGTAGGTAATTTCCCGAAGTGACCGGTTGTGGCACAAGAGCTGAGGGATTTTCCACCTCTAGCTAGCGTGTATAGTGATGCTGCTGCTTGCCCTGTCTCAGTGATTCGCTGTGTCCACCAGGCCTCGAGGTCCTCCCAGAGGAGCTGTTTGAGTTCAGCGTTGGTGGTCTTGCGCAGTGAATGTTACCCAATGCCATCAAAAATTGTTAGACGAGCTTCGAGAAGCTGGAGGAACCATGCAGAGATTCAGTGTCTAATGGGACTACTAAGGAAACCGCAGTCCAGAGTCGCACAGCTGTGCATGGTCTTGGGGTTGTGTGCTCAATTCGCTTCAACTTTCGCTCGTGAGGCGCTCTTGAGATTTAAAACCAATGCACCCTGTAAGGCTCTGAGAACGATTGGGGCAGAAAGCTTAGCCACGTCAGTGTTAGTGATAGCCGCAAGGAAGTTCTCTCACCCGTGCCGCCTTATCTTTACACGATAGCCAGCTTTCTGTGATTATATGTTGTTGGCAAGTCGTAGGCGCCTTGACCCTGCATGTTTGCTTAGGGCATTGTGGTTTTCCGGTAAGTCCCCTTCTCTCTTATTATTCTTCGTTCCGTCAATCAATCAACAACAGCAGTATATCAGTCGTTTGTACTGATGCTTCCATGCCATACAACCATGGTGCCATAAGGAATAAAGAAAAATAAGAGTACGAGAAGTGGGACTTGCCTGAAAACCTTAATGCCCTATGCAAACATTCAGAGTCAAGGCGCCTACACATTGTGTTAGCAACATACCGTAACAAACAGCTGGCTATCGTGCATAGGTGGCATTGGCGAGACTGGTTCCTTGCGGCTTTCACTGCCACGCGTCATAATCAGCCATTACCTCGCAGATAACTCAGCACCAAACACACTTTAAACAGGCAATCCGATTAGGAGACGGCAGCAGACGCGCCACTGGTGTCGGTTGCGAGCCATGTCCTGTAAAGTCTCGAGCTAAGCACAAGGCGAGTCACGTGGACTCCAGCGCGGAAGGCGAGATGGACCAACAGCACCCAGTTTGGTAGTCAGCGACTTCACTTCACTCAGCCAACTCAACTTCTGTCCACTTCGAGCTTTGTGCCACCCTACATCTGCCCCTCTTAGGTAAGCGGTGACCAGGCATACGTAGCACGTGCCCAAGACAACGCAACTTATTCAGTGCTATCTGTTGTTCTAGGGAGCTAGCATGTTTATCACTACGTAGTACTCGCCTACGCACCTCATCTTTGAGGACACCGTGGTGCCATCCGGCACGATTAATGCTTCTCAGACAACGATGATCAAAGACTTGAAGGCGCATCAGATCTTCTGACTGAAGGGGCCAAGTCTCACTCCCATAGAGCAGAACGGCGCTCACTGTGACATTGTATTTACGGCCTTTCGGACGGAGAGAAACTCCTTTCTGTCGCCAAAGATGCCGCAGGTTCAAGCAGGCAGTTCTGGCCTTTGCATTGCTTGAGCTGACGTCAGTTTCTATGCGCCCATCGTTGCTGATGCATATGCCAAGGTAAGTGAAGCGATCCATCAACGAGTTTTTCGTTATCAAGAGTTAAGGTATGATCAAGTGCTTAGTGGACCTGCAGCAATACTTTACACTTTGAAGGTGCGAAGTGCATACCAAATAATAGGGCCACTCTAGACAGGCTATTCAGGGTTGGTTGGGCCGCCCCAACATTGTCAAAAAGCAAGACGATATCGTCCGCAAAATCAAGATCAACCACTCTTTCACCAGGCAGCACTTCAGCGCCTACATCGTGAGCTTCCGTAAGGGAACACTTCATGATAGAGTCCACGACGAACTTGAACAGAAATGGGGAAATTGGACAACCCTGAGGAACGCCACTTGTGGTCGGAAAGCTATCCGAGAGGTCACCATAGACCCTGACGCGGTCTGTGGTTTTCGAGTACAGTATGTTCACATAGGATGTTCACATATTTCGTGGGAACACCTTTTCGCACAGTATTTCGAACAGAATGCATCGATCGACTGAATCGAACGTACTCTTGAAATCGAAGGACACAGCTATTGTCGGTCTGCGGTATGCGTGACGCTGCTCTAACACCTGCAGCAGAGTGAATACCTGGACTATACAGCCACGTCCTTTGTGGAATTCTGTCTTCTCTTCCCTAATCCGAGATTCCCGTTCCACAGTGAGGTAACGAACGAGAATCGAGGCCAGTAATTTTGTCACATCTGGCGTTAGGCTAATACCCATGTGGTTAGGACAATCTGTGCGACTACCCTTCTTGTACTTTGTCATTATAATCGTTTCACTTCAGTTAGCCGGGACAGTCTCTTTCAGATACGTTCTATTAGAGAGGTCAGTCCTTTGCAGTGGACCTTATCTTCCTTAAATAGTACAGGTGGGAGAGAATCCGGGCCAGCGGCACAAAAATGATTGAGGGCTGTGACCGTGTTTCGGACCTCGATGTCCGACGGTGACTCTAAACTAACCGTCCATGCTTCGTCCTGTATCACCTAAGTAGACAGAGGTCCTGAAGCAGGAGGCCAGCTGAACTGATCTTGAAAGTGTTCCGCCACTCACAGTCTGTGTG
>OX104067.1:1580367-1610320 GCA_944474145.2 Dicrocoelium dendriticum | reverse complement strand
TACTCATCGTCGGTTCATTGAATTTCTGTGAGCAGCCGTCTCTATGCCCGTTTGACAACACCAGCCAACGCGTCGAACGGCGCTGGGCACTAGCTGTTTGTTGTTGCCGCGTATGCTCCACCGACACAGTCTCCTTGTTTATAAGGACTCTACCACGAACTCAGCACACTGCTTAGCAGCACCGATGACTCATGGATTGTTCTAGTTTCAGGGAATATAAATGTACGATTAGGATCATCTGAGCTATTCAGAAGCACAGCTAGATGCTAAGTTTGAGCTGAACTTCGAACGCATGGACAATGATGAACGCTTATTGCAGTTGTGTTTCGGCCACCAATTGTATCTTAGCAGCACGGCCTTTAAAACACAGTGGGCATCGAAGTGTCACGGTATCCTTCGGTGTTATGCGAGCGATAGACACACATAGAGTACATCACTATACGTTTCGGATGCAGCTCATTCTGGGACATATGTGTCGACTGTGATCATGCTCTGGCATGCTGCCATTTACCACGAACTTTGCAGGGATGCGTGTCAGACTTTTCTCTCCGTTAGCAACTTAGAAGTCATTTTAACCTTCGGTCTTGTGTACCAAGCTTTTACTTAATTACTCCTAAAGCATCGAGTTTCCGTGGGGCAGTATCTCGGTCGTTAAGGACAACGCAGAAGTGTCTACTTGCAGCCGTGTGTGACCGAATGGTTCAAACGTTTGACTTGTGATCCACTGGTCTCCAGTTCGAACCAACGTAGGTGCGGCTCACCACGCAGTATCCTTGGCTCATATGGCAGTGGAGCACTATCAGCCATCATCGCATCAGTAGCTGGATATCCGAGCGATCTGTAAAATTTCTGGCAGCGAGAAGCATGTGGTTGCTGAAGTTAGTTTAATTGTTGCAAATGCTTGTACCACCTACTTGAACCTGCGACATCTGCGGTCCTAGAGAAGGATTTACCACAGCCTGAAAGGCCGCATATACGAAACTACAGTGAAGGTCGTATTTTGTTTGAGCGGGATCCGGCCTCTTCGATCTGAGGATCTGAGTTGCCTTCATGTTTGTGATCATCCTTGCCCACGAAGCATGTCGGATGGCACCAGCGTGTCCATTGCAGTGATTTGCGCACGCGAGTACTAGCCTGGTTAGTCCTTTAGAGCAACTAATGGCTTATATTGTTGGGTCTTGGAGTACCCGCTATGTGTCTGGAATGTGACAGTCTTGATTTAGGATACAGTTTGCTTTGAAGCAGACCTATACCATTTTGATTAATGGGACTGCACCAGAAGGGGATTCGGGGCTGCTTTCTCCTAACATTGCACTACAGCACCGACCGGTTTTGTCTTGATCCGGACTCGTCAGACAGATAGTCTGAGCGAAGAGTTAATCCGACATAGTGGTAGACGGCTTGCGCCTTGGTCATTAGGCTAGTACTCCGCGAGCAGGGCTAGAAACAACGGTTAGAAGTTCATTGCTGGGTTTTTGAGTACCGCCGTGTATCTGGATTGCAATACGAAGTCTCAATTGAGGCAACGGTGTTGAGCAGTGTCGAACAGTAGCACTTCAGTATTTTGATTTCTGCAGTAGCGTGCTTGCTATTTTCTTCTGGTTGGACTGCCTATTTAAAGTTACCTGCGGGGCAATGGCTGCTTATCACTAGGGGCAATGAAAGTCGCATATAATCTGTCTCACCGATTTGCCTTATTTTCGCACGACAGAACGCCTAGACCTGCATATTTGCTCAGGGAATTTCGATTTACACTAGTTCCACCTTTTATGATGTCTCATTCCGTAGGTCACTGTGCTTGATAGGTGGCGAACCATCAGTTAACATACTGTTGTGCTACTGCTCGAAATCACTCGAAACCCTGGCCTCAACTGAGATTGCGTGTTGCAATCCACACGGCGGTTATTTCATGACCAAACAATAAACTACTAACCGCTACGTCAAGCGTCGCTCGCGGTGCTCTGGTTTAGTGACGTAAGACGTCAGCCAGTATGCGTAGAAACTCTCATGATCGTTCGTGCCCCTGGCCACATAGGACCTGGCGCCAGTGAGGCTATTTGCGAGGTTCATTGGTCACTGATCACAGATCCGCCGCAGGCGTCTTGATATTTGTCGTAAACCTTACCACACAATTCAACTGGCATTATCTGCTCCCCTGTATACCTAATCTCACGTTCTAGAACTATTCACTGGAATCACCCACCGAAGTGGAAGTCTGTCTTGAACTCCGGCACTCGAAGCGATTCAAAGCAGTCGACTCATACAGGCTTTTTCTTTAGCCATTCAAACACAGTTGCCAGGCAGTTGTCAGCCGGTTGATGACTCCGCTGTCCAATATTTTACACAATGAAAAAATCACATCCTTTCGGAGCGAGTCGGTTATCCTTTCAGTCTTCAAGAAACTGCCCTTAGCCTTTACATTAGTTACAGTTATCGATGTAATTTCGCTTGCGTTTGAGCTGTCAGCATCGTTACTACTCCGCGGACTAACTCCGATTCAAGAACTACACTCCCGTGAAGGGCAGGCTGTTTTCCGCCTCGGTCAAGGGTGTTTTGATCGCACCCTCACGCTCCACCGACTGAGCATCGTCATCTTTACCTCCAGCTTACCACTGTCACCTTTTTGGACATCCAGGCTGTGTTCAGCTCGGTTGATCAGTCTGTTTTATGGGGGTTGCTTTCAAAATAATGGGGTACCCAAAAAGTATGTCCCTGTATTTCGAGTATTGTACGTCAAATCCTCGGTAAGATTAAGGGCTTGTGGAGTGCGACAGGAGTTTCCTGTGTACCAGCTTTTTTCAATTCTAAGCATCTATTGGACGCTGTCATAGTTTCCAGGGTTCTGATCCAGAGCTTTTTATAGACAGCCTTGTGGCTGACTTGGATCACTGATGACAGCCTTGCTGGTTGACGACCCCAAAAGTGTGCATCTTGTTCTAACTCGATCAGCGATTGAAGCAACTAAATATGACATGACCTTTACTCTCTCGAAACGCGAAGTTCTGCCACAGCTTATTACTAAAGGCACGGAACTTGCACAACTGGACAGTTTTGTCTATTTGAAGGTTTACGTTTCTGCTACTAGCACCGTTGGGATGTAGATTCATCTTAGCACTGCCAACTGCTTAGTGTTCGTCCATCTGAGGTGTTTACTACCGCTATCTCCATGTATGGGTGTGGCTTTGGAAAATCACTGAGACTTTGCTGATGCACGTAACAACCTCTTCAGCAATGTGATCATCAGAGGTGGCACAACTAGCAGAGTAACTGAGCCGATCGGCCACTTTGAGTGTCTGTTCGATGCTAACTTGGATCGGTCACTTGTTAGCTTGGTCCTGCTAACATATCTAGCAAATTGAAAATGCAAGGAGAAGTCAACCAGTACTTCGAACCGACACTTCACGACCGTACAACTATGAAAACCATGCTAATGGGTACCAATAAGTGGGGAGAAATGGACCAATTGGGTCACTAATTTCTTATTCAAACATCCAGTCAGACCCTTTCATCTTATTGATATCAGACTTCACGGACGGCTGACTGTAGCGCACAATTAAAGCAGCACCGGCGGGACAACTTCACTAACCCCGCACCATACCCAACTTTACCTTACAGATGACAGCGTAGTACACATTTTAAACAAGCAGTTCTTCTGGGAGACAACGGTAAATACATTAATGGTATCGGTGGCCATTCAACTCCTCTAAGGTCTGTAGTAGGTTCAGCTTGGGCCACATGTATTCCGGTTTAGTTCTCAGCCACTTAACTTAGCTTCTTTAGGATCTTACGGCAGACAAATAAGGCCACCCTAAATAAGCGATGCGCGACATACGTGGCGCATATCAAAACCGACTAAGCATATTCTGTCGAGTTTGCTGCTCTAGTGACCAGTACGTAGTGATAATCTGCGTGTACCGTCATTGTAAACACATTTGTGTCACTCGACGATTCGAGCCACTGCTGTTTACTCAACGTCAATCGAAAACGCAAGAACGCTTAATATGTTCGGAACAAAAACTAGTCTGGAGTGGTAAGTACATCCATTTCGCTAGTTCCTTTCCGATAAGTCAAAAAGGGAATCTCGTCCGTTGCCTAACGGAGAGAGCGAGTAGAATATGTACAGTTTATGCGCTTTTAGATGACCTGAGCTATATATGAAGCGTACTCGAGCCTAATGGGTACCCCGAAAAATTCATTCAGAGGCACATAGAACCTTGAGTACAAAAGCTCAAACCTGTTTCTGCGGAGAAGCCGATGGTATACTTATCGTTCCCATTTAAGGGTGACATGATAGCAGAACGGACCACCCGAAGACTTTTCTTAGCAACAGAGAGAACGTACTTTGCCGCTAATCTGCGCGTAAGCTTCACCGGTCACAGACCTCCTTCTGTGTCTACAATTTTTTTTGCTCGTGTCGAGCAAGGTATATTGGGAAAACAACCAAGTGACTTTCCGTTATGGCTCGAGAGCATTGCCCAGCTTCGGGCTCTACAATGGTGCGAGGAAGAATGTAACGAGTTCAGTATTGCCACACCTAATAGACTCCGACCATCAAAGCAATTCGCATGATGCATTCACACCGATTTACTGTGTCCCCAGACGTTACACACGGGCAGTCAGATGTCGCCTGCTGTCGGCAGTGGAGGCGATCGCTATTCGACTCTATAACCAGGACCTATGTGCTCAGAAAAAACTCATCCATACTTTAACCCTGCTTTGGCTTCGGACCAACTCGACTAACATTGGCAAGCACGCAACTTCACCTCAACCAGACCAATCGCGTAGACTTATCGATTAGTTACCCTGCTTCAGTGACTCCTGAATTCAAACCCATTGTGTCTATTCTGGCTTGCTTTATCCTGGTTGTATTAGTCTGATGATAAAGCCCTGAAAACTTGCTTGATCGCTACTTTCTGTTTCTGTTGTCGTCTCTGGGAAATTATTTCTCAATTGAAACTGATAGAACGGAATAGGTTGCGGTGGCTTTGGCACGTACTACGTATGTGTGGTCACCGCTTATCAAGGAGGGTCTTGTTCTGTCTGCCAGTTTTAGGATGGCACAAGTCTGTCTGTGAACCAAAATTGACTTGGAAGCGGTAAATGAAGCCAATGATGACCAACCTGGGTGCTGTCGGTCCGTCACATCTTCCTAATCTCCACGTGACCTGCCTTGTGCTTGACTCGAGACTTTTCGGGACACGGCATGCAGTCGACACCAGTGTCGCGTCTGCTGCCGTGTGGTAGTTGGATTGCCTGTTTAAAGTGTTTGGAGCAGTGTTATCTGATAGGTAATAGCTGATTAGGACGTGTTTCTCGATATCAAAGGTGCATTCGATCCGGTGGATAGACCTGCACTTTGGGACTGTTTACTCAGGAAATGGTTACCTGAGAAATATGTAAATATTATCTCGATAATTATACATACGTAGCTTAGGCAGAGTAAGGGCTTACGGCAAGCTCTCGCCGCCCTTTAATATCGCCAGTGGTGTGAGACAAGGATGCCCGCTGTCACCTTTCCTCTTCAACTTCGCGATTGAGAAAGTCATGGAAATCGCGTTCACAGGATACGACTTAGAAGGTGTGGATCTGCTACAAGGTGAACGACTTATTGACTTGTGGTATGCGGAAGATATTGCCCTAATTTGAGACAGCTCCGAGACGTGCCAAGCGGCACTGGACAGATTAGCACTGGCTGCCCGTCACTTCGAGCTTTGCTTTGCACCCTCGAAGCGCAAAGCTCTCCTCCAACATTGGCCTGGACCGCCTCCTGCGCTGACCCTTGGTGGGAATCAGCTGGAAGTCGTTCAAAAATTCAACTATGCCTGGGAAGCTGTATCAGCGCCCGTGGGATCGAAGATGAGATCACGAACCGTACGGCAAAAGCTCGAGGCGCTATTGCTAACCTTCGCCACCTATGGCGCCGTGGCTCTGAAGGGTAGAGTGTACAATGCAGCGGTACGTTCGAGCCTACTGTATGGTTGTGAAACCTGGCCTCTTAGATCAGCAGACATAAAGAGGCTAATTATGTCCGACCACCGGTGCCTTCGCAATTTGGCTCACATCTGGTGGGAACACCGCGTGAGCAACAAGCGTGCTCGACACCTTGTTTACTGCACAGGAAAAGGAAATGAACCGCTCAGCACCGTTATTTCACCTACCAGGCTCCGATGGCTCGGCCACGTGTTGCGCACACCAGCCGCCTGACTCCAGCGACGTGCGTTGTTTGCGCGCTGGGGGTGTGGATGGAAGAAAAGGATGGGTGTACAAGCGATGACTTGGTCGAGAGGAATGAAGGCCCCCAATTCGAAGCTGGCCTCGGTTGGAGCCTCTCTGCTCCCTGGATGGGGTCCGAAAGACTATGAACACGTTTGGCTGGATAAACTTGCTGATATGGCTAGGAGCCGACCTCAGTGGCGTTTATGCTGTGAGTTACTTTGTCCTACCCCATCCCTCTTAACCTCCCCCTTCAACCACGATCTCATTGTTTAGCATTTTATAATTTTGCATAGGAAATTATTTTTTTGGCTGCATACTTTCCGGCAGGTAGCTTACCGGAACGATGCCTGTCCGTTACCGGTAGCTCAGCTGGCTTGCACCTGTTGCATTTTATTCGCTTGTTTCTTTTAGGGATTGGGGCACAGTAGCTGATGTGTTTCCCACATCTACTTAACGTATAAAGTGTGTGTTTGTGCGTGATTAGGATGTGGAGCAGTGATGGCCGCAAGAGGCTTTCTCGCTATGTCGCCTTATCTTTACACGATAGCTAGCTGTTTGCGACACTATGTTAACGCAAGGTGTAGGCGCCTTTACTCCGAGTGTTTGCTTATGTATTAGGGTTCTCCGGTAAGTCCCCTTTCTCTTCTTATTCTTCGTTCCATAGGTCATCATAGTTATATGGCAGCGAGGCATCAGTTCTAATGGCTGATGTACGGCTGTTGCTAATGTTGATATAACCCAACTCACGAAATGTGAAATCTAGCACAACAGTCAAAGCATATGAGGGCATTTTCTGTGTTTCCAACAATTTTCGAATGTAGACCACAGTGTTATTTCTTCGGTCTTTGGGACAATGTTACAAAAGTGACATTAACTAGTCAACGAGGACTTGCAAAACGGAACTACGAAATCTGTGGAAGATACCCCACAAAATATAATCCATAAATTGCCGATTCGGAAATGAAATCGAATGTTTCCTAAATTTTTTACAAAATAATTCCCAAATGCAGATGAATCCACAACGTAGTATTCTGACAACACATTCATGGAATAAGCAACCGGAGTTCGCTAATCACAGTTTAAGTGAATTTGGGCTTCACCTGGTTGTTAGTTGAAAGCTGCGATAGCTTTTTGAACATTTGCTTCATTGAACCTCTAACATAGCTATCTTTGAAACTGCTCCACACATGTACTAAACGAGTAAGGAGCATGGGGCTAACTTAACTGTTCCTTAGAATGTTGTCCAGGCCGGGGAGCTTTTCTTATTATAACTTAGATCGGGGGGCTTCCTCACTGACAGATTACTTTTTAGACTGGTAGCACGAATGAGTTGACAAAGTCTGCAGAACTATCGCACCCTCTTTACTTTGTTTTGTTGAGTCCACCAGCTTTCTTTGTTAGCACATTTTCTTTATTTCTTACTTGCGCCCGTTAGCCTATTTTGGTCGCAACGTTCAGCAGGTGTTCTTTTTCTTGACTTCAGCAAGTTCCCATAGTGCGGCGACGACTGTTAGTGCCACAGGCAGAACTCCCTATTTTAAGCTAGCAGAATTCCTATTTCACTGGAACCAGATGTCTACATAAGATTTACTTGCAAATTTCGTGCCTAGGCGATCTTGATGGGCTTGCTTGACCGTGAGCTGAGACGGTTTCTGCGTTGCCAGTCAAAATTATGATTTACGGCGCTGCGGAGAGGAAATCAACTGCCAACTAGAGCGCAAACGAAATCGAGATGACGCATGTGTTTCATAACACGGACGTTACCTGTCTCGATTAAGGGGCGGCTTGGATGTAGATGCTTATGCTGATCTTCCGACGTTCTGGGTTTCAGTCGAATTATTATCTGAAGACTTTGGATAAGTGCGGAACCGTTCGTGGATATTGCATCACTCGAGGTGGGCAGAATTCGGTTTGGTAGCTGGAACTGACGATATTGACGACTGAGCTGAATACTGTTAGTCCATCTCGCCTTCCAGGCTGGAGTCTATGCGATCCGCCCTATGTTTGGCTCTAGGCTTTACTGGACATCCACCCAGTCGGCATCAGTGTCACATCTACTATCTTCTAGTCAGACTGCCTGCTTACATGCTATGTATGATCTTGGGTTATTTGCAGGGTAATGACTGACACGTGACAGTGAGAGCCGTAAAGAAGCTGTCTCACGGATGCTGCCGCTCTATAGCTAGCTGTTCATGATCGTGTGTTGTTCACAAGGTGAAGGCGCCTTTACCCTATTTGTTTAGGGCATTTGAGTGTTACACTAGGCCTTTTTTCTTTCTTATTGTTCTTCATTCTTAATTCGAGTTTGTACGGCAGTGAAGCATCAGTTCAATTCTTTGATGTACTGCCGTTGGTGATGAGAATGATCGCGTACACTTTTGGCTTTTTCGGTTTGCCGAACGAGGACCCAACACACACACTGCATCCATTCTCTGGACTATGTTGTTCCACCGAGGTGAAGCATAGGTGACTATTTAGTGGCGGGTCACACCCGGCTTCTCGTAATATATATATATATATATATATATATATATATATATTTGGTTGCGGTGTCCGGTTTCGGATTTGCCTGTCACTGTGGCAAGTCACAGGACGCCTGCGCCTACAGAGGGACCATGGACGGCTTGCGCTGCACCACCCACAGCTCCAACCACATACCCCATATCCAGTGTAAACCCGAAGGAATAAGACCGGGAGGCATGCGGATGGGAACCACGTTTCATCAACGGAGCCGGCCCACACTCCTTCACAGGCAAACACAAGCACGCTGTATTTGGGGAATCAAGAGCACACAAGGCGGTGGCTGGACCGTAGTCCGCTCCACACTGAGTGCATGGAACCGCTCTTTGAGCCTAGCACGGCCACAAGAACCGTGCACCCCGTCCCCTCCAGCAACGAACAACTGTCTCCTGGAGCCAGTATGAACGATGTAGTGGGTAATAGACAGGTAGGCACCTTGTCAACATACACATCAAGCGCAACCACAGCGGGGATATCAAACTACAGCCATTCACTTTAAACGACAAGCTGAAATAAAATAAATCCAATAATGCATACAGATACGGTGGCATAACTCTTCGCTAAATTACCATATGAAGTAAGTTGGTCAGCAACAAATCCGTGATAAGTAAGAAATGTCCACAAGTTACTTAAAAATGCTACAAACGCAACAAAATTACCGAAGATAAGCGTAATTAGTGTAAGCAACGTGGCCAGTTAATAGAACATTACTCAGGGAGGCAGAACAAACCAAATAAAGCGGAATGAAATTGATCCAGCTTAAAAAGACCTAGTTTAAGTGTAAGTTGGTTTAGCCCAACTGCGGTGAAGAAGCATCAAGAATGCAACATCAGCCTCAGCATGGGGCACACATACATACATGGTTGGCGGCATCCGGTTTCGGATTTGCCTGTCACTGTGGCAAGCCACAGGACGCCTGCGCCTACAGAGGGACCATGGACGGCTTGCGCTGCACCACCCACAGCTCCAACCACATACCCCATATCCAGTGTAAATCCGAAGGAATAAGACCGGGAGGCATGCGGATGGGAACCACGTTTCATCAACGGAGCCGGCCCACACTCCTTCACAGGCAAACACAAGCACGCTGTATTTGGGGAATCAACCGCACACAAGGCGGTGGCTGGACCGTAGTCCGCTCCACACTGAGTGCATGGAACCGCTCTTTGAGCCTAGCACGGCCACAAGAACCGTGCACCCCGTCCCCTCCAGCAACGACCAACTGTCTCCTAGAGCCAGTATGAACGATGTAGTGGGTAATAGACAGGTAGGCACCTTGTCAACATACACATCAAGCGCAACCACATCGGGGATATCAAACAACAGCCATTCACTTTAAACGACAAGCTGAAATAAAATAAATCCAACAATGCATACAGATACGGTGGCATAACTCTTCGCTAATTTACCATATGAAGTAACTGCGTTAACAACAAATCCGTGATAAGTAAGAAATGTCCACAAGTTACTTAAAAATGCTACAAAACGCAACAAAATTACCGAAGATAAGCACAATTAGTGTATGCAACGTGGCCAGTTAATAGAACATTAGTCAGGGAGGCAGAACAAACCAAATAAAGCGGAATGAAATTTATCCAGCTTAAAAAGACCTAGTATATATATATATATATATATATATATATATATATATATAATCAGCAGTTTATAAGATAGACATAGAGCCAACGAAAACCGTGAAACTGGATTAATAAATACAGAGACCACAACGAAAAGGATGAAAGTTGCAAGAAGTTTTTTATATCTTGTCTATTCTTTTTGTGTTTTTTTTTCACACGCCGTTTCATCTTTTTTATTTGTTTAATGTTTGCGATGTAAATCAAGCAAATCAAGACAAACCTTTGTAAATACTTTCCATTGAGCCCAGTACTGTGCCATCTCCGAAGGAGTTTTAAGCCAGCGGTACAATAACACAAAGCGGAGGTGTTTTCCCACCTCTAGCTGATGTGTATAATGATGATGATGGTTCTTCATCTTTGATCCCCCAGCCCGAGAAACGCACGGGACCTACGACAGCCAAACTGGAAGTTAGCGCTTTAATCGTTTCTCGCCACATAATAGGCTGACCCCGCGCGATTTCTTTCAGCTTGGTCTTATGCGAGCGAAGAGAGCGCGTCGGGGCAGTTGTTCGCATGGCATGCGTAAAACGTGGCCCAGCCACTTCAGTTGGCGCAGTGTTACCAGTCTGACAAGTGGAAGTCCTGTGTTACCCAAGACGCGCCGTTTAACATCATCATTGCGTACGTGGTACATCTACCACACTCATGCTATTTTCGGCAGACATCCATTGTCCAAGGCCGAAATCCGACGCAAGTCATTCACACGAATCGGCCAAGACTCACTCCCATACAGCAACACTACGCGAACACAGGCATTGTAGACTCTGCCCTTTACCAGTAGTGAAACGTCGCGGCGTCGCCACAGATGCCTTAAGTTGGCGAACGCCGAACGACTTTTGGCAATGCAGAAGGAAATCTCTTTTCCAATGCTACCACTAGTAGAGACACAGCTTCCCAGGTAAACAAACTTGTCCACTTGTTCAAGCTGTGTACCTTGGAGACTGAGCACTGGAGCAGGTGGATGCCAATCCAGGACCAAGACTTTGCATTTGCTAGGGGCAAATATCATTCCATATTTTGATGCTAATCGCCAAGCGGTTTAGAACGGCTTGTGTGCTCTGTGCATCATCACCAATGCAAGGCAATATCATCAGCATAATCTAAATCGGTCACGTCGTTGCCAGGAAGAAACTCTACACCAGAACCCTGAAAGCCTTAGTGTTTAAAAAGACATCCTTGATCGCAAAATTGAAGAGAAACGGTGACATGGGGCAATCCTGTCGTGCACCGCTAGTGATGGCAAAAGGTGAAGAGAGCTTACCATTAGCCCTCACTTTACCTAAGACATTGCAATATACTGCTCGAAGGATGGCGATATACTTTTCGGGTACTCCATTCTTTTGTAAGCAACGCCATAAAGCTGGCCGATCGACGGAGTCCAAAGCGGCTCGGATGTCCAGAAAAACAGTGATAATGGGCTGGCGGTAAAGATGACGCGTTTCAAGGAGTTGGCGGAGCGTAAACAAGTGGTCTATACACCCACAACCGGGGCGGAAATGAGCCTGTTCTTCACGGGAGCGCAATTATCGAATCGGAGTTAGTCTGCGGAGTAGAATGGATGTTAACAGCCTGGTGGCAACAGACATTAGACTGACTCCTCGGTGGTTAGCGCATAGGGTACGGGCACCTTTCTTGAAGGTCGGGACGATAATTGACTCGCCCTAAGCGGATGGAACTAGTTCTTCACACCAGATCTTAGCCAACAGAGCTGATAACTGGTAGAAAATTACTTCGCCCCCGAACTTGAACAGCTCTGGATTAAGTCCATCTGGGCCAGCAGACTTGAATCGCTTCAATTATCGGAGCTCAAGCAGACCTCAGCTTCAGTGGGTAGTTCCAATGAGACGTTCCAAGGCGCGCAACTAGGTATATTCAATAGGCTCGCCTGCGAAGAAGGCCAGCTGAATTGAATACGGAAGTGTTCAGTCCAGTGGTCCGTACGCCTATGTGTTGTTTATCGGCGTTCCGTCAACCTCGCAAATGACCTCACTGACACCAGGTCTTTTGTGACCAGTAGCCCTAATGACCTGGAAGATTTTGCGAAAGTTTCCAAAGAGGGCTGCCGTTTCGATCTCTGAGGCGCGCTGAGACCACCAAGTTTCGCGATCAGCACTCAGGCTTTGCTTGATTTGTTGGCTAAGGTGACGCACTACACTGCTATTTGAATCGGTCGGGATAGTTCAGCGACCATCAAACAATTCCAGTGAGTGTGTGGAAATCCAGCCACTCAGAGGACGCCTTGTCATTCCGCAGATTGAATGACTGAAAATTAGCGTAGCTTCACGCAGGAAACTCCAATGATTTTCAATGTCTTGATGTGGAACTCCAATTAACGCATGACATAAGGAAGCTTGATAAGTTGATGGAGTAGAGAGGTCAGCGATAACTTATTGATGTCGAGGGTATAGAGCTTTCGCTTTGAGCAGCCGCCGAAGCGCATGCAGATGTCCGCGCAAACCAAAGCATGATCTGAATCGAGGTACGTATACCAAATCGACATACAACCCCGGACGCTGCCTCGCCATCTAAAGCTGATTGCAAGGTGATCTATTTGTGATCACGCTAGCGTTGGTGAAGGAGGACGCCACGTGGCTGCGCGTCTTCTGGTATGTCTAAAGTTCGTACTTGCGAGAAACAAACGGTGGTCTTCGCATAACGTAAGAAGTTTATCACCGTTGTCAGAACGGCTTTCGTCAAGCGCGTGACTGCCATCAAGATGACGTTCGCACGGAAGCAGGTGACCTACTCGTGCATTGAGATCTCCGGCAAAGACGATGAGATCTGACGTTTCTGCCTTGTTCAAAAGGTTGTGGCGTCCAAGATAAAAGTCATCCTTAACCGATGCACAGCTGCAGTCGGTTGGAGCGTAGGCAGAAATGACAAACAAATTGCGCCTCTCTTCACGTTATTTGTATTCCACATTAGCCTTGAAGCCGAATCGCACACAGCCGGCTGTCGATTGAAAACCAGTCGAGTAATGCAGCCTCCGCTTTGTCACTCAATGCGATACCGACACTAGCTAAGCCTGCTGCTGCTGCCTCCATGTCACTAGACAGACGTAGGTAATATGTGGACTCAGTAGCAGTTGGGGACGACAATTTAACTACGGTGCTGGGATCCTGTAGTCGAGTCTCTGAAACGCAACAAACATCGATAGCGAGGGATTACAGTGCGCTCCAGGCCAGGCTGTTGTCCAATCTGTAGGAGGGTCCGAACATTGCACGCTTCCAGACGAAATGAATTACAGGATCGAAGGATAGATGATGGTCGAACAATTTAGATACCAGCGAGACGGGCCTTGGAAGTAAAGTCAGCAGGTTGGAGATTATCAACAAGAGAAAAGTTGGCGTGTGTTGGAGAAGCAGGAGTAGGAGCAAAAGTAGTAGCATGAGTAAGCGACGTAGCAGTAATTACAAAATCCATGGTTTTCACAGAGGTCATGGTACTACGCGGTTGCCCAAGCCGAAGTAGGGAGTTGTCTTGGGGGACTCCACCCCGAGCCTTTGGCTTAATAGTCTATCCGCAAGGCAGCGGAGCGAAGCCAGGGTTTTACCCCCATTGGGAGCTGATGACTGATTGCTCAGTTCATACATCTTTTGTTTGGTAAGTGGCCAAACAGGGGCCCAATCTTACCCACGATTTCATCAGCAAGGTGCTGGGATACAATGCTTCACCAATGTGAAACAAGGGGCAGTGACTATATTTAATGGTGAGTCACATCCGCCACGTCGCAGTGTCGTTAAACGGGCACATGTGGCTTTAGGGAGGACGCTTGGCAGGAGAAACCCATCACTTCCTGGAACACTTCCGCCGAACCATTCGCTGGACCGAGGTAATCCCAGACCATCCAGCTGGCACCACGAGGAGGTTGTTCGGCAGGTAAGCGCTTCTCATAGTATTGTTATTAAAAGTACAATTGTGGATCTTTATAGGGAGGACACTTTCCAGGCCATAGCCCCTTGTGTCCTGAGATATTGTCACCGAGACTTTTACTGGATCTGCGCGGATGGTACCACAAATAGGTAGTTCGATAAGGCAAGGGGATAATTCAGTTTTGTTGTGGTCATCGATGGTTTTTCAACCACATGGCGATTCTATCGTCCAACTAACTCGCATCTGTTATTTCGCATTTGTCGTGGCTGGAATCGGTTCGAGCAACATTCTACTCCCACCTGTTTTCAGTCATCTATATAGCTGTTGCATGGTGGAAATCTCATTATGAGTACTTCCATTACTCACACTGCGAAGATGATGCATATCCGACACGAATAATGCCAATTGCAGGTTCACTTGCCAATTTACGCTTGTTTTAGGGCTCTGGATTGTTTCTGTTTCCCCACCTAACTTCCTGCTGCATTAGAAATGAACTGCAACTTTTTCCGTATATGGAAAAAGGCTTGTAACCATTTCGCGCCGTTTCTTGTTCCGCGGTTGTCGGATTCTTGAAACATGAATTCCCCTTTATAATTCCAAATAGAAAAATCCGAAGACCTAGCCTGTGAGATGACTCAGTCATTTCGTACATGCTCCTCAATCACCAATCATGCAAAAACCATCATATATATATATATATATATATATATATATTAATATATACATATATATACTTGTACTGTCTGCCCTCATTAGTTCTGGTCCCCCAGTTCAGTTCTTGACCACCGGCGGATGCACGCAGTACACGTAGCTGCTACTGTTGGGTGATTTGTTCCAGATAGCTGATGCGTTCCTCATGCATCGTTCCCGTTTTGATATTTTAGAGAAGGATGAGCGTTACCATTGATCCGCGCGCGCTCTCAACTGGTGCCTACTCAGTTCTGAACCCACGGGTTCCGGAAACGTCTCCTATCCGTTGCTGAAACTATCTGTATCCGCTACCTCAAGCCAGAACTTGTGTACAGAGGCCATTTGTGCGCCCCCTACTCTTACCGTGGCCCACATCTGTCGTTACGTGATGGTTTGGTTTGATTTGTACCTTAGTTACCATTTGATTGGTCGTGGAAAAGATGTACAGTCTACTACCTTCCATAACTATTGAGTTTAACATCCTAATTAATTTTCAGTCCAACTCGACACAGTTAACATGCGATCCCCGTTGTGAAAAAGCTTGAGTCTGATGAGTTTTGCCGAAAAGAATCCTTTACTCATAACTCCATGCTTTGGGTAGCTATTTTCTTTCCTCGCTTGCATTTTTAACCACGCTTTCGTATTTCCTTTGGCAAACTGTTTACATTTGCTTGTTAACCAGATTATCTTCCTACCTTTAGTCCCCTTCACCTTTCATGGCGCTCTGCGTAATTCAGCCAACTCACTTTTGCTGTTCTTCGGCCCTTTTGTCAGTCAACTTCAGCTTGATCGTATCTCTCATTTTACTCACCTTCAGGGATGGCTACATTCACGCTGGTCAGGTTGCTCCCACACAAGCAATCCTCCAACCGATGCAGCAAACTCTTCTAATGGATGCAAATGGCACCCCTCAACCGACCACTTTTGCTGTGCAAGCGAACGACGGAAGTCTCATACCCGTCCACTTGGCAGCGTCCGCCGGAGGAGGGCAGCTCATCATGTTCCTGCCAACTGCTGCTCAGCAAACCATGTACACCACGCAGTCACTGGTGTCTGGAACCGCCACCACTCTGGAAGCAAGCTTGACCCAGCCGCAGCAGGCTCAACTCATAGGAACCTCGGTGGAAGATGATAATCACGTTTTGCAACAACTTCAGCATGCTTCTCAAGTCCAGCTGATTCACCAGGCCCAGTCATCCACTCTTCCTCAGACCGTTTCCACAGCCCAGGTTGTCCAAGTCTCCAGTCCGAAGAGCGAAGGTGCCACTTCTCAAACGGTTGGTCCTGGACAAGCTCCGGCCAGCGTGTCTCCAGGCGTTACTCCCGGTGGAGAGGAACCGCTTTACGTGAACGCCAAGCAATATCATCGGATATTGAAACGAAGGCAGGCTCGTGCCAAACTAGAATCCCAAGGTCGAATCCCAAAGGAAAGGCAAAAGTACCTTCACGAATCTCGGCATAAGCACGCGATGAATCGAGTCCGAAGCTCGGGGGGTCGATTCTTCTCCCAACCGTCTTACGCAGAAACCAGTAACAGTACGGCATCTACTTCATCCACTAATTCCTCTTTCAGGCAGGTGAACGAATCAAAGGCCAAGCAGACTCCTTATTAAGATGTGAGTTTCATTTCGTTTCGTTTCTTTTGCTTTGCTTTGCTTTTCCTCTGTTCTATTCATCTTGCGGTTTTTTGTCACAATATTGGAACCATCTGATGCTGCATTGGAGTGTATCTTGAGCTTGAATCATCCACTCTGTTTGGAATGCAATCTTCACGTCGACTGGCTGCACCCAACCGACTGAAACCTCTTTTGGGAAGAGCACTTCCTAAAGACTATTAGCCTATTCCATATATACCAAAAATCAGACTTTTCTTGAAGCAGTTAGTTACCTTCAGAAACTTGAAAAACACGATAAGAAGACGAAGGCTGGTAGATGCACGCATTTCGTATTGTCTCAGTACCATTAACAATAACCGGTATGCAACTATATACTTAACTATGAGTGTGACCGAATAAGCAACATGGTCCGGCCAATACCTGCACTTCACTAGCTTCACACTAGTGCGGTACAAGCGGACCCTTGTGAAAACTTTAGTTAATCGTGCTAGACGAATTTGCTCGGCTGATTGTCTAGCCGACGAGCTAGAGTTGACTACAACACTCATCGCGAATGGTTATCCCCGTAGATTTATAGAGAAACACAACCAACAGCGAGGCCCGAAAGACTTGGTACATACGACAGCCAAGAAAAGGATCTATATCGAGCTGCCTTTCAAGGATGACTTTACTGTATCGAAAACCACGAAACGTACACACTCAAAATTTACTTGTTCGGAGCAAGCCTTGCGTGGGACACACAGCCTCATTTGGGACCGCGATTCACCGAGAAGTACCAAACGACATTCGCAGTGCCATAGCGTTTAGCAGTTGCACGCTGGCTTCGATGCTATCAGGGTGCCCAAACTGTAATCCCCCTCCCCCCCGAGCACAGCCATTGTAAGTTAGACATCTGGGCCACTATGTCATGGGCCCTCTTTTAAGGTATATCTCATCAGGAGAGTGTCCAAAAGCAGATACTTGTTGAGTTTTGCTTACTCAAAACTGTACGTGCCACGACCGATTTTTCACTCGTCAAGTAGCGATGGCAGGAGTTCGACTCCAACTGAACCCGAAGCCTCCTACCCCAAGTCGCGGCGGGCAGCACATATGACGGAGGTGAATGACTGATTCGAGGGACTTTTCGATTGCGATATACAATCATAACCTGGACCGGGATCCACTTTGAATTAAATCTCGATCCTTTAGATCACCAGTACCGAATTGTCGGTTTGCTTTATTTCAAAGGATTGTGGCCACGAGTCTAAATTTTACGCTTTAATATCACTTCGATCTCATTCTGTTGCGAGAAGCCAAGTTGTTGTCATCTTTCCATTCCAGGTCCGCTGGAGCACCACTTATCCCTCCTCAGTCCCCTATCTTTCATCTCGCTGTGAATCTTCACGGACTTGCGTACTCGGCACCCACTCGTTCTTCCCTCACATCGTTTGCAATACATCTGACTGCACAGCCATCTAAACATTTTTTCGACAACCGATCGTTTTATGAGTAAGGGGACGTTTTTATCATCATCACCGTCCGTGTCGCATTTCCAATTCCCTTCTTCTTCGTCTTCTACGCCGGCTACTCTTCAGCACTCTTGTCAAACACCTTCGTCCTTGGCACGTTCTCAACTGGCACTGGTCGGGTGTGTGCGTTGACCTTATGCGAGTTGAAGTTTTTGTACATTTTAAAAATTTTCACACTATCTGCCCCCCTCCCACATGTGTGTAAATAGTTCATTTTCCTTTTTTCATATGCCGCATACTTTCTTTTTCCTCCTTTGATGACGATACGAACAGAAAACACTACATGTTTTTCATTAACTTCCTTCTACTGAACTCCTTTCCGAGGTCCGTGGGTCCCCCCCCCTTGGCTGCCGTTGACGTCCTGTTTACTGTATTTGCACTTTGGGGCCACCCCCTGTTCATAACTCATAAGAGCAAGGTCATGGGTTTTTCATCCGGTGGATGCGCGCTACTGACCAGTCCGTCCCAATAGGATGAAACAACCGTCTAGCGATTTCTTGGATATGTGTGATGGCTGTCTGACTGAGCCTAGGCGCAACGAATCTTCTCAAAAACAATAGTTCCCCTTATTAATTCCTAAAAGCGTTGACTCTCGTTCAGTCAGCATCTGTTTGGTTACTCAGTGATTGACGCTTCACTAACTCGTCGCATCCACCGTTTCTCGTGTTTAGAGACTTTATCCCTTTTTGGGTCTGTTTCTACTTAGTGCACAGGAACGTGAAATGGAGGCTCATTGACTGGCTTGCAGACATTTCATCTTACTAGGTGGGTCAACATCATCGGTGTCGTTTCTTGGGCCTGGACCATAACATTTTACAAGACACTTCCAGGAACCATCATTAATCATCAACGGCATCAGTACATCAGTACAACCATCAGCAGTATGCCTGTGTATCGCACCTCTGCATTTCGCTGCCACACTACCACCAGCCATTGCCGAACGCTCGGGACACTGCGATCTTGTTCACACTTGGGCGCCTCACGCCAGGGACTTTTGAGTTACAAGGCAGACGTCTCATCATTTTGACCACTGGCCGAATTTGGAGCGTTGGAGTCAGTCGCTGTATGCCTTGGTTAGCGGGATGTTCTCTTTTGAGCTATGTGAGCGTTCTGCTTACTAAGCACCCACACACTCTAGGTGTCACACCAGCGGAAGCCTGATCGGACGCTTCTTGCTGTTTCACGATTACAGAGTGGCGCAATCAACAGTAGACATATTACGCATACTCTGAGATGCAATTTGTGCCTTTAAAATGCTTGTGCAAGACTACTAATCACTCGGATTAACTCCTTAAGTGGGTGGATGTATATTTCTCAATTGTGCGACTAGTTCTGCTTCAGGTAACAAATAGGGGAAAAAAGCTCTATGAACGATTTTGACATAGATCCAGCGACTTCAGACAATTGTTGATTACAAAGAACTAAATGTCCTTGATTAATTAGTCTTTCTTACTCTCTGCATATCCGTTAACGTGCGTGTTGTTTCTGATTTTAGTTCGAGTACAATGAAAACTAGCAATATCTTTATGACATCGAACCCTTTAGTACCAGAAGGTTATTCCGTGTAATCTCGCTGATTGCCAGTAGGACCACAGCGAGGGCCGTATTTTGCGAGGTCTTATTTTAGTCTCTTCGGTTTGTTAGTCAGAATCGTTTTTAGAGTCCACCATCGTTGCCCACGAGGTATCTGTGTAAAGCAAACGCTATTATTGGCGGTGATGATGAAGTCATTTCATTGGTCTAACAAAGACAACTGAATAAGCTAATTTGGGAGTAGATTCCTTTGGCCCGTCTCGTCTTCTGGAGCGAGGTCCACGGGACTCGATTCGAGTCCTCTCGTGACCGGCGCTAGTTGCGCGTCTGTCTTCTAGTCGAACTCCCTGTCCAAAGCATGTTTGATGTCGG
Organism: Dicrocoelium dendriticum; assembly: GCA_944474145.2. Taxonomy (NCBI): domain Eukaryota; kingdom Metazoa; phylum Platyhelminthes; class Trematoda; order Plagiorchiida; family Dicrocoeliidae; genus Dicrocoelium; species Dicrocoelium dendriticum. The sequence goes on along the minus strand of OX104067.1, from coordinate 1,590,355 downwards.
GTCATATGTGGGCTTCGGTGTTGTGCATTTGTGGGACATATCTTACTCCTCCGAACAAATCGTGACTCATAGGATTGAGACTACACGATATGCTGTCTAGATTTGTCTAACTGCGTCGTGCATCTACAGGCTTCAGACGTCTCTTTATGTTCGCAGTCCTGACCATAGTGTCATTAGCCATAACTGTAGGGCAAGGTCGCTTATTGTCATCAGGTGGTTAAGGAACTTGTTTCCGTCTCGTCCTCACGTGATAAACGGTTTGCCATAGTCCGTTATCACGATACTACTAATCATGATAATAGCAGTAGTAATGTATACGTCTCGATAAAACGAACGACAAATCTCGTAGTGTGACAGCGTGTGCAGCGTTTAGGATGCCGGAATTTATCCTTTCACAACTGAGTTCTGTACTGTTGACTAGTGGTATAGTCTCAGAGGTGAATATTTGACCATCGATTCCCTCGATGTCATTCACGAGAATAGTAACAAAGTGAACAGGAGCTGTAAAAAGGAATAATTCGATGAGAGGATAAAGTATTTCTCGCAATGGACGAACTTTGTGTAAAATAATACCAAACTATAGTAACCCGGTGTTATGATCCTAACTTGGGTTAAAACTTTGCGTGATTCCACAGAACTCATTTGAGGAGCGCGGAGGCACAAATGTCTCATGGAAACGGTCTTCATTGGTATCGTTGATCACAATGAATCAAGCATCAGCGCTTAAGTGAATTGAGCAAGAGAAGCATTGAGTTTAGATTGGACTAAGTAACGGAAGAGAGTAGAAAATTGTGTAACCATTGCCTTGTGTACTCATATGTCTCAGAAATGAGTATCGCAAGCGAAGGATAGTGGAATGAATGGTACTAGTTATGAATCAGGTTGTGAGACGAGGGGACGATGTACAGCACATCTTATGATCTACATGAAGCAGTTAACCAGAAAACGTGTCATAGACGGTCGTCAAAATCTGCGTTGAAATTTGTAACGGGACAGAAGGGTTTACGAGTAGGAGATGAATACGGTGGTGTACATAGAGAGAAAGAAGGCAACATAAATACGTCAGCACATCTTACCGAAGTTTCGCCTCCACGCGACCAACCACCATTACGTTTAGGCTGAACATACCCCGATCTTGTAAGCACCTACGCGGATCCGAACCAGAAATTTTCGGATTACAAAGCAGGCGGGGGTGATCCTTTCGGCTGCCGGCCGGCCGGCAAAGGGGGGCCAAATTGGTTATTTTTATCGCAAAGGTGCCTGAGACTTCACCACCTGTGATATGCATATTGTGCTGTTTTTGCCTGTTGTGGCAGACTTTGCGGCGGGTATTCATTCTAACTTTTGTATCAATCCGGGTCCGATTCTGTGAGTTGAGCCGTTCGCCTGTGATGTTCTAACTGTTCCTGTCACTTTTGCTACGGTCACATAAGCGGGAGGTACTCTATGGAATTTCCTAGCCAAAACAATCCCTCATATCTGCTTGGGAAACCCACTTCGCAATTCACCGCAACGATTTAGGAAAAAGGTTCCCACCAGTGCTGCATTTCTGCTATTTCCACTATCGTATTTTGCTATCCCTTTCAGTCTTAAATCTAGGTAAAAGGAGTATGCGGTGTTTCTGATGGTGTCAAACAAAATACACACGTTCGTTTTCATGTGGTGCGGCCAGATCGGATCAAACTGTGGTGCACGACAGCGATCCATGCTTGACCTGGCTGTTAGCCCTAGGGGCCGTTTAGTTACTGGCCTTGACACTAGTTCTAAAAGATTCGATCACATGGTGTGGATAACACCACACCATTTTTGCTCAATTCCGTCGTGTGGTTATTCCCTTGCGGAATCTCATGATGCAAGTGTTGTGGTGCCGCATGGTGGAAAGCCGGTTGGTCTTCATTATGCGGACGATATTGTCTTGCTGTTTAACGATGTTGTGATAACCTAGTCAACCCTGAATAATCTCTCAAGAGTGATGCAACCATTTGACATGCGGTTCACACTTTCAAAGTGCAAAGTGTTGTTATAAGACCACCAGCCACTTGATGACCTCTCGACTCTGGATAACGAGGAACTCGAGGTAGTTGATCAATTCACTTATCTTGGCAGCTGCATCAGCAACGATGGACCTATAAGATCTGGATTCATTTCACGTAGTGCATAAGTCAGAACTGCCTTTTGGAACCTGCGACATTTTTAGCACCAGGAAGGGGGTTCCCTCAGTCTGAAAGGCGACAGTAAGGGCTTCTTCTTCTTCTGAGGCACTTTCAAATCTTTGATCATCGCTGTCTGCGGAGCATTGCTGGTGTCGGGTGGCACCATCGTGTCCGCAACGATGATTTGCGTAGGCGAGTGCTAGGCAGTGATTATCATGCTGGTTCCTTAGAGAAGCAGGTAGAACTGAATGTTCCCTAGGGTTGGCTACGTATTGCGGATGCTCGATCACCGCTTACCGAGGAGGGTCTTGTTTAGTCAGTCTGAGGTAGGGTGGCACAAGGCTCGGAGGTGGAAAAACTTGACTTGACAACGGGAAATGAAGCCACTGACGACCAAACTGGATGCCTTCGGCACGTCCCGTTTTCTGCGATGGAGCCCACGTGACTCGCCTGTTGCTTGGCTCGATACTTTATAGGACGTAGCTTGCATTGGACACCACTGGCGCGTCTGCTAGTCGGGCTGCCTGTTCAAAGTGTGTTTGGTGCTGAGTTATCTGTGGGGTAAAGGCTGATTATGACACGGGGCAGTGAGAGCCGCAAGGAAGCTGCTTAGCTGATGCCGCCCTATCTTTGCACGATAGCCAGCTGTTTGTGACATTATGTTGTTGACACAAGGTGCAAACGCTTTGACTCTGGATGTTAGCTTAGGGCATCAACGTTTTCCGGTGAGTCCCCCTTCTCTCCATTTTATTATTCTTCCTTCCTTAGGTCATGGTGGTTGTACGGTAGTGAAGCATCTGTTCAAACATAATGCTTTTGATGATGATGGTAACACCACATACACACCCTTGATCGCTATGGGACCAATCACTTAGCTTGGTCACAAACCATCTTAGGCTTTGAGCTTGTACCCTGGTTTTCATTTGTGTCATTCACTAGTGGTGTTCTATCTTGATGATGAACCACTGAAAATGAGCTTGTTTGTTAACATTTGTTTTTGAGATTTGATATCACTGCTTCCGGAATTACCCCTATACTATTGATCCGTTTTAAAAACCGTGACGTATTACTATTTTGTTCAACGGCGTTTATTGAGCCTTTCAAAGTGAATGCGTTAACGAGGGAAACCCGACAATCATTCGGTATTTGGCTGTGGCATGTTTTGCGAAGTTTACGCACTTCGATTAGTGAATTTCTGAATTGCGAGTCACATGACAATGGGATAATGATTTGCTGGCGATGGTTAACGATCCAAAACTAACTTCGCATATGTAGTCAACCACGTGCTATTCGTCAACAAAGGATGAAATTTTCCACTTGGGACATCATAACCCTGAGACACACAAGTAACGTCGTGTATCATGTCACTGGGGGTAGATAAATTCAAGAATGTAAGATCTCTTGATCTCATCTGCTAGAAACAAAACAACAACAGCAGCAGTATCACAGCCATTTAAAGTGATGCTTCGCTGCCAAACAGCCACGATGACTTGTGAAATAAAGAATAATAAGAGGGAGACAAGGAGGACTTACGTGAAAACCTTAATGCCCGAAGCAAACATTCAGGGTCAAGGTGTCTACACCTTGTGTGTACAACATACCACAAACAGCTGGCTACCGTGCAAAGATAAGGCGGCATCAGCGAAACAGCTTCCTTGCGGCTTTCACTGCTCCGCGTCATAATCAGCCATTACCCCGCAGATAACTCAGCAGCAAAGACACTTTAAACCGGCAATCCGATTAGGAGACGGCAGCAGACGCGCCACTGGTGTCGGTTGCGAGCCATGTCCTGTAAAGTCTCGAGACAATCACAAAGCGAGTCACCTGGACTCCAGCCCTGAAGACGAGATGAACCAATGGCACCTAGTTTGATTGTCAGTGACTTCATTACCGGCTGCCAAGTCAACTTCTGTCCACCTCGAGCATTGCGCCATCCTACACCTGGCAGACTAAACAAGGCCCTCCTAGGTAAGCGGTGACCAGGCATATATAACACGTACCCGAGTCAACGCAACTTATTCAGTGCTGTGTTTTTCTAGGGAGTTAGCATGCTTATCATTACTTAGTACTCGCCTACGCACATCATTGTCGAGGACATGCTGGTGCCATCTGACACCAGCAATGCTTCGCAGACAATGATGCTCAAAGACTTGAAGGCGCCTCAGATCGAAGGGGCCAAGTTTCACTCCCATAAATCAGAACGGTCCCCACCGTGGCCTTGTATACAAGGCCTTTCAGACGGAGAGAAATTCCCTTCTGTCGCCAAAGATGCCGCAGGTAAAAGAAGGCAGCTCTGGCCTTTACAATGTGTGAGCTGACGTCAGTTTCTATGCGTCCATCGTTGCTGATGCAGCTGCCAAGGTAAGTGAAGCGATCGATCAGATCGAGTTCCTCGTTAGTAAGGGTCAAGGGGTCATCAAGTGGCTGGTGTTCCTGCAGCAACACTTTGCACTTTGAAGGTGCGAAGTGCATACCAAATAATGGGACCACTCTAGACAGCCGTGAACCACCATGCTCTGATTTTCACTTCAGCTCAGGCGATCTCCACCTGATGAGTCCAAACCAAGACCAAACCGCGGTCGTGGGGTGCCAGTTTTGGGATGAGCAATACCAAATATTTCCAAGCAGAGAAGGCGTCGAGAACCGGAAATCAATACTTTCACTTCTTCGCACAGCTTTCGGTCGGTTTGAACCCTTAATCTTCCCCCCCAATGCTTAGCGCTTACGTGCGACCGCGGGTGGAATATGCTATGCAGGCGTGGCAGCCGTGGCAGAAACAGAATCTCGTTGTTCTCGAGACTCCTCAAAGAAGCGCAACCAAGAACCTCCTAGGCCTCTTTCTCCTGCCCTATCAGCTTAGACTGAAATCTCGAAGAATGTGCAGCAGTCGATGTCAGCGTTTGTAGGGGGATCTCATCATGGTTTACCAAATTCTAAAGAACCCAAACCACATTTGTCGTCCACTGCTGGAATTGAACCACGACACTAAACTAAGAGGTCACCCTCTGAATATGACAATTCAGTGTAGCCGGCTTGAATATCATAGAAATTTCTTTTCCCTCCGCGTGTGCCAGCTTTGGACCGCCGTCTCTAATTATGTCATCTCTGCTCCCAATCTGGCGATATTTAAAAGACGAGTTGACGATGTGTTGCCTCATTTGCATATCATTTTCTAGCTTGTTAGCTTGTCTTGCTAAACGCCTAACCAATGGATTTATTGATTTATACGTTTAATACGCGAAGCTCTTCGCTATTCTACATAAGTCTATAGTGAGTCCACCAAAACACTTTTCACTTTACCATGCAATTCACTTTTCGCAATAATTTCCATCCCACGGGACTCGTTAAGCATTGCTTTTTTACCCGTTATGCACCATTGTTCCATTGTATTGGAGAACCAGGTGGCCAGCCGAGAACAACCCCCGCTGTGCTGCGCTGGCACTCATTGTCCGTTATTGTTGATTCGTCTCACTTGCAAATCTAATAGTGACGTATTCACAGTTACCTCAGCCAAAAGGACATTCTCCGATCCGCTACCTGGGGCGCATCTGATAACGTATAGCTCCGCCACCACGGTGTCTCCTCTAGGTGTAGTGCTAAAGTTTTACCATTTGATCTCGGTCGCTTAGATGGTAATAAGAGCACGACAACAATGGATCACACTGATTCCTTTTGTCACTACCCTAAAAATGAGTTGTTGGTCGTGTGACATTGAATCAAATGCATTTTACACAGCCAAGCAGACAATACTTGCTGTTAACCTGCAGTCTGGCGAGTTGATTGGGTATTTACGAAGTCCAGCTGGTATATTATGCTGTGCCGAGAGCTTAGGAAACCATATTATGAACTTTTTGTAAGGTTACGTGTCATTAAATATCGGTAGTTGCAGATTTGATGTGTTTCTCCATCATCCTAGATAGGATTGAAATGTGGGTAATTAGACGGTAATTCCTCATCTCATGCGTGGATCCGGGGTCGCACCGAGGAGTGACTACGGTATCCCTCCACTGAGATTGTACGACGTTAGATTCATTGAATAATGAGAAGCGATTCGTAAGCAATATAGACGTGACGTCATCTAAGTTTATCAGGGAGTGGTACATTATCGAGCCTAGCATAGCGGGGCAGTTTGATGTTCGAACCACGGCGTTGTATATCACCGCGGTTGTAATCGACCATATAGAACTTCTAAACAGTAAAGAGGAGGTGAATTGTCTCAAAAGGTTCAATAGCTTTATCGAAAGAGGCGCAGAAACGACGGTTAAAGGCCTCACTGATGTATACAGGTTTTGCTTACCAAGCGATTGATGGATGTTAAAATGATAATCGTCACGAAGCTTTTGTTACTGCGCTTCATCAGCTCATGGCACTTATTTTGGCTGCTGGGTACTCGCTTGCTGGGACTGTTCCTTACGAACAGGACAGTAAAAAAAGCATCTTTCAGACATATTTCAAACGAAGCCGAATTATCTTTTTGCACATCTGGAAGGGCTGAATTCTGACGCTAATTTCCGTGATTATTCCAACGCCTTAGAGAAATGAGGATATTCTAAGACTGTGCTCAATATCATAAAATTCATCACAATCACTTTCCGATATGTCGTTAGAAACAATATGTCCCATTGTGAAGTTATTGAAAGGACAATAAAGTACTGGTAAGAGTTTTATGAGACCAATACAGTATTTGAGGTTGCACCGTAGGAATTTATGCCCATCGACTGGCAAACGGGGGTCACACCATTTTTGGTCAATGCCTGGAAGCTATCAACTACTGCAATGGCCATGTCTCCAAATCACAAGAAGAATCATCATAATAGGGCACACTGATTACAGGTATTTCGAGCATACATTCGGTGACGTAATCGTGTTGCCTACAAAAGCAATGTAGGTCATTCACTTCACGGCGAAACGGTCAATGACTTCACCAAGGTACATTTAGGCTGATGGTGAATTCAGTGCAAAAATTGGGCTTCAGCCGCCGAAAAGCAGAAGAAAACAGCCACTGCTCTGTCAGCCAATTGCTCTGAATGATTCACAAGGGTTTTTGCATGTAGAGCAGCATGCATTGGACCTCGCAATAAGGCTTGCCGGCAACCTGGGACCGTTAACTACCTTATTTCGTGAAATATGCTCTGAAATCTTAGTGGACAGCACCTCTCAGTTCTATCAACGTACTTGCTACTACAAGTACAGTGGAAGTGGTAAACACAAGGGACGGTAACATAAGGATTCGGCTTATCCAGGTTGGATTTATAGGGCTTGTTATTTGAGCGAATTCGTGGTGCCAGCTTGGTGGTCCGGGAATCCCGTTCCAGCGAATGGTTCGACGGCAGTGTTCCAGGAAGTGATGGGTTTTCGCATGACAAGCGTTCTCCCTATAAAAACCCACATATGTACATTTAACAACACTGTGATGGATGTGACTCGCCATTAAATAAAGGCATTGCCCCTTGTCTCTCTCTGATTGGCATTGTAATTCAAGGGTGTGCTGGACCCCTAGCCCTTGGTCACCCTAAAGGCATATGAACCAATTGTTTGGTCACCGGCTCCCAACGGTTGCGACGCCCTCATATTGCCCCACTACGTTGTAGCTTGGCTCCTTGTCCAAACTCCCGGGGTAGGCTCCCCTAAGACGACCGTTCACTTCGGCCTTGGCAACCGGGTAGTATCACTCCCACTGACGAACCATGAGTGTATCAAACTACTGATCGCTCCTTCTGTGTCTACTGGCTGTACTGTTTCCGCTGCTCAACCTCTACTCGCTGATCGTCCCACGTCCATTCCTTCAAGCACACTGATGTCCTTCCTGGTCACAGCCAGCAACGACGCACCGGTTGCATTTGAAGGAAATCAGGTGTTCGTTGCCCGGCGATCACAGCCTTCTCAGACTTTACCGGATCCCCAGTATTTTCGAACTGCTTCTTCATTCGGCCTCGCAGTTTTCAATGTTTGTATTCAGGTACAGATCGGACGGTAAGCTTGTCTGGCCTACACCCTTTAAACCCTCCCGATAAACATCACTTACCTTTTGAAACCAGTTTGATTGACACTTGTACCATCATCAAAATAAGCTCTCTGACAAACCCTGACATCAAATAGCAGATGCGACTTTCCGCAAACCCATAGACTGCCGGTTCTGGCCAAGCTGGTATTGTGGTTGCACTGATCGACAGCTGAGGCCGCTTTGCTTGACTGGATCTCAATCAACTATGTGCACTCAGACTACGAGATTCGTGTTAGGCTAGCTTTCCTTATTCGTCGTCTCCATCTACTATCCTACAGACTATAGCCCGAATGCAGTCAAGGATTGCTTTAACTAGTTCAGTTCAGTTGATCGACTACGACCCGAGCACCGAAGTGTGGTGAAACCAGTTTCCACGACTCACCTCGCAAAAATAACAATAAATAACAACGGCAATATATATATATATATATATATATATATATATATATAATACACAATCTGTGGTACAGATATTGTGCCATCGGAATCATGGCGGAAAAGGAAAACGGTATGCTTAATAAGAAAATAACAACAAGGACAGGAGCTTTTTTTCTCCGGTTTGTCACTCACAGTTTTGTATTGTTTTTAGTTTTTTATGCAGAGGAAGGAGGGCCACCGCAACGCACCGATGCACACGTCCGCTACTAACATCGATCTTGTGCCATGGCTTCCTAGGTCTTCAACCAACAAGTATTCGCATCTCCTGGACCCCAACCAGTTTGTCGACAACAACCGGGCGAGGCCAACTGTTTCGTCATCTTTTTCATGCGGCTTCTTCAAGTTGCAGGCCGTCCACCACTGTCTCTTCCAGCCCTGACCAGCAACCGCAAATAAAGCACGACGCGCGGAACGCTGAACAGGTATGCGCAGTAGGTGTCCCAGCCACCGCATTTGATACAGTGAGACGACAAGACACGCTGTCTAACTACCACATTGCTTATGTGGTGCCGGCACCACACACGGGCAATGGACCGCAGGCAGCGGTGCTCGAAGACGGATAGTCTGCGCAGGTCACCTTTACGAATGGGCCAGGTCCCTCATCCGTACAACAATACAGCAGGACCCGTTACACAATAGACCCGCCTCTTGATGGAGAGACGAATGTTGTGGCGACGCCACTAGTGCTTCAGCCTAGAAAAGCGAGGCGTGCTCTTGAGATGCCCATCTAAATTTCGTCTCCAACAGTCCCGCCAGCAGTGATGCAACTTCCCAAGTAGACAAAGCTCTCCACAACCTCCAGTGTCTCACCACCAAGAGTAAGTGCAGGCACCTGCCAGTCTTGAATGAGAGCTTAGCATTTGAATGGCGAAAACTAGATATCATACTTTGACGCTTCAATCGCCAAGCGCTTTAGTGCAACTTGGACGGCGTGTGGATCGTCACCCAGCAAGTCGATTTCATCAGCATAATCCAAATCAACAACTCGACTACCTGGGAGGAGCTCAACGCCAACGTTCAACGAATCACCCAGAGCGTTCTTTAGGACATCTTCTTGAATAGGACATCTTGAATAGGAATGAAGAGATAAAGCATCCTTGTCGAACTCTACTGGAGACCACAAAGGAAGGCGAAGGCTTGCCATAAGCCCTAACTCTGCCCGAGGTCAGACCATAGAGAGCGCGCAGTATGGAGACGAACTTCTCGGGGACGCCATTCCTCAGCAGGCTATGCTACAGTACCACCCGATCGACAGAATCGATGGCTGTACGCATATCCAAGAACACAGCAATCGTTGGCCTCTGCTACAAATCGCGGAGTTTAAAGATCTGTCGGAGTGGGAAGATTTGATCGATGCAGCCGCGACCAGGGCGAAAACTCACAGTCTGTGTGT
>OX104067.1:1538022-1579867 GCA_944474145.2 Dicrocoelium dendriticum | reverse complement strand
ATGCCGACCTCCCATCGGTCGGCATTCTCCCTCACTTGACAGCTTCACCTCTCTGCGGGCTCCTAGAGACCGAGAAAACTGGCCTGCTTGTATACAAATGCTCAGGGACTTCCTAGCAAACTGGCTGAACTGAAAGATCGCCAAGCTTCCGGCTCGTATGATGTCATTGGTATCACCGAGACATGGTTGCACACGGGAATGACGGACGCTGAAGGTGGCCGCCTCGATCCGGAACGATAGGCTCACAAAAGGAGGAGGGGTAATCCTGTACTACCGAAACGACTTACAGTGCGAAGCCGTGGAGGATTCAGATTCGCAGTTCCCCGACTCTCTTTGGTGCCGGTTGCAGTTAAAAGGCAGGGAGGCTTGCCTTATTATCTTGGTGTACCGCGCCCCTAAATCAACATCCGAAACCGACTACCACCTAATGGCTGCTTTAAGGTGCAGTTTACAACAAAAGTACACTCACATTCTTATCATGGGTGATTTCAACGTACATTGTTTAGAAGCCCCTGCCACAACCGGCGAACAATTCAAAACCGATTTACAAGATCTAGTAACTACTGCTCCTCTTTACAACCACATCACTTTGCCCACTCGGTTCAGAACTGGTAACAGGCCATCTGTGTTGGATCTTGTGCTTACCAACGAGGAGCATATGATTGATGCGTTGGTTTTAGACTGCCCGTTGGGTCGCAGTGATCACGCAGTCATTAGTTTCAACTTCGTCTGCTATGCAGAATATCTGAATGATAACGATGATACTGTGCGAACCATCACAAGGTACGACCGACTCGCCCAGCTAGTCAGCGCCACAACATGGTCTTTCCTCGAAGAAGAACCCCCGGAAGTCGCCTGGCTCGAGTTCGTCAAAACATTCAGTCAGCTGATTGCACAGGCTTCAGAGATAAAAGCTTGCAATAAGTGCAAATCCGTTTCTTTCGTTAGGAGCAGAACCCGAAAATGGATGACAGTACGCAACGCAGCATGGCGAGTGTACAGAGAAGCTCCAGCACCAGAAACGTGGGACAACTACGTAGCCCAACGTAATCACTGCACTCAACTGTTAAGAGAAGACAAAGCCGCCTATCAGCAGAACATCGCAAAAACCTTCAGTGCTAACCACAAACTGCTGTACAAGCACGTTAATAGCCTACGAAAGGTGAGGCAAGGATTTCCTCCACTCAAGACGGCTGACGGCCCAACAAGAACGTCTATGGAAGCTGCAAACGCGCTGCAGATGCAATACGCCCCCACGTTTCAAAGGGTCTTGCCACCAGGCGATCTACCAAGCTTTGTATTCTGCTCACCAGGACTAACCCACATCAGTTTTGCCGCAGAGGCTGTATTGCAAAAGCTGACTTCTCTACGCAAACACAGCTCGCCGGGTGTCGACGCCATTCGTCCTGAGGCATTGGGAGTAGCAGCAAACCAACTGGCAGGACATTTAGCTCAGTTTTTTCAGCACTGCTTAGACCGGAACCAAGTTCCCGCCATGTGGAAGCTTGGAATAATAAGCCCGATTCACAAAGGTGGAAGCAGATCTGATACCTCCAACTACCGCCCAGTAACCCTTCTTCCTATACTCTCCAAGGTCATGGAATCCATAGTTGCCGATGCACTGGTGCGCTATCTGGAAAACTGCAACCTCATCACTCCTGAACAGCACGGTTTCCGTCGACAGCGGTCATGTACAACTAATTTACTCATTGCACGCAGTAGTTGGACCGAGGCAGCCGACGCTGGAGAAGGTGTTGATGTGATCTACCTGGATTTTTCCAAGGCTTTCGATCGTCTAGACCATCGGATACTTCTATCCAAGCTGCAGCATTACGGGATAGGCGATCCTCTTTTAAGCTGGATCGCCAACTTTCTATTTCAAAGGCAATTAGTGGTCAGAGTTCGGAGATCTTTATCGGACCCCATACAAGTGGAGTGTGGTGTGCCGCAAGGCTCAGTTCTAGGTCCACGTTTGTTTCTGGTGTTTATTAATGACCTTGCACAGGGAATCGCTTCAAACTTCCTAATGTTTGCCGACGATATCAAGATCTGGCGCAGGATCCAGGCGAACGCCGACCAACATGTGCTCCAAAGTGACTTAGATACAGTGTATGAATGGTCGATCCAAAACTTATTGCATTTCAACGTCAATAAATGCAAGGTGCTTTCCATCCGACATCACGGCAGCTACTCATACCGACTCGGAACGGATGTACTGCAACAATCAACTCTCGAACGTGACTTGGGTGTCCTGGTTCAAGATGACTTGGGTTGCTCCAGGCAATCCGAAAAGGCCTCGAAGACCGGGAACCAACACGTTGGACTGTTGAGGCGGGCGTTTGGACAAATAAACAGCTCCATATTTCGACAAATGCTCAGTGCGTATGTTCGCCCCCATGTCGAATACGCAATTCAAGCATGGCATCCATGGCTGAAACACGACCTTAATGCACTGGAGCAGCCACAACGTCGGGCATCTAAGAACGTAACTGGAATGCGCAATCTGTCCTACCAGGAGAGGCTGCGACGACTACGATTGTTCAGTGGAAGCTATAGCAGGCTACGAGGCGACCTGATTATGACATACTTGATTCTGCGAGACCCACATCATGTGTGCCGCCCTATACTACAACTCAGCAGCAATACAAACCTGAGGGGCCACTCATTAAAACTCGCAGAACAATACAGTCGTCTGGAGTGCCGCAGAAATTTCTTTTCCATCCATGTCTGTCACTCGTGGAATGCTCTCCCAGAATCGGTCGTCTCTGCACCGACACTAACAGTATTTAAAAGACGGTTGGACGATGCACTCATCCACTTACACTTTGTTACTTAACACTATGTCTCCATCCTACACCTGGAATTATTTGTTGTTAACTGTGAGTGTTGTAAATCTAAGTGGATCGCAGGACTGCAGCGAAGCAAACGATAAGTCCTTATTTTCGTATTTAAAGTGTTAACTATTTTACTATCCTTTTCATCATAATTATTATGTTGATATCCCCACCAACTATCCAACGGGGCTTGTAAAGCAACGCTTCTTAACCCGTATAAATTCATTGTTCATTGTTCAGGAGACAGTTGGTCGTTGCTGGAGGGGACGGGGTGCACGGTTCTTGTGGCCGTGCTAGGCTCAAAGAGCGGTTCCATGCACTCAGTGTGGAGCGGACTACGGTCCAGCCACCGCCTTGTGCGCGGTTGATTCCCCAAATACAGCGTGCTTGTGTTTGCCTGTGAAGGAGTGTGGGCCGGCTCCGTTGATGAAACGTGGTTCCCATCCGCATGCCTCCCGGTCTTATTCCTTCGGGTTTACACTGGATATGGGGTATGTGGTTGGAGCTGTGGGTGGTTCAGCGCAAGCCATCCATGGTCCCTCTGTAGGCGCAGGCGTCCTGTGGCTTGCCACAGTGACAGGCAAATCCGAAACCGGATGCCGCCAACCATGTATGTATGTGTGCCCCATGCTGAGGCTGATGTTGCATTCTTGATGCTTCTTCACCGCAGTTGGGCTAAACCAACTTACACTTAAACTAGGTCTTTTTAAGCTGGCTAAATTTCATTCCACTTTACTTGGTTTGTTCTGCCTACCTGAATAATCTTCTATTAACTGGCCACGTTGCTTACACTAATTGCGCTTATCTTCGGTAACCTTGTTGCGTTTGTAGCATTTTTAACTAACTTGTGGACATTTTTTCCTTATTGCGGATTTGTTGCTAACCAACTTACTTCTTATGCTAATTTAGCGAGGAGTTATGCTACCGTATCTGTTTGCATTATTGGATTTATTTTATTTCTTCTTGTCGTTTCAGGTGATTGGCTGTTGCTTGATATTCCCGGTATGGCTGCGCTTGATGTGTATGTTGACAAGGTGCCTACCTGTCTATTACCCACTACCTCGTCCATACTGGCTTCAGGATACAGTTGGTCGTTGCTGAAGGGGACAGCGTGCACGGTTCTTGTGGTCATGCTAGGCTCGAAGTGTGGTTCCATGCACTCAGTGTGGAGCGGACTACGGTCCAGCCACCGCCTTGTGTGCGCTTGGTTTCCCAAATACAGCGTGCTTGTGTTTGCCTGTGAAGGAGTGTGGGTCGGCTCGGTTGATGAAAAGTGGCTCCGATCCACATGCCTCCCGGTATTATTCCTTCGGGTTTACACTGGATATGGGGTGTGTGGTTGGAGTTGTGGGTGGTGCAGCGCAAGCCATCCATGGTCCCTCTGTAGGCGCAGGCGTCCTGTGGCTTGCCACAGTGACAGGCAAATCCGAAACCGGATGCCGCCAACCATTTCCTCCACCGAAGAGGGGCGCAGCAAGCAAGACCGCCTAAACACAATCTTCATACATGGCGTGCCAGAACATCCTTCTAACCATGTTCAAGATACCGGAAAGCACGATTTAGAACAGTGGCGGTTCATTCGTGAAACACTTTCTTTGGATGATGTTGTGGCACTATCGCTCACCAGGATACCCCTCTCATCGAATTATAGAGGATGCGGCCCTAGAATCCTAAAACTTGTGGTTCAGTCAGAGCAACAAGCAAAGGATGTTTTGGATCGATGGCGGAGAAATCGGAAACATCTTCCTTCCGAAATTCGGTTAAAGGTGGCAAACAATCCGCACAGCTCAAATATTAACGCAACTGAAGCAGCAAGCATACTGACGAAGGTACAGAAGTGTAACTTGACTGCAGCTTTAATTGACTCTGAAGTAGGTCTAAACGAAGGCTGGGACGCACCTTGGCCGAATCAAGTTGCAAACGAGGTATCATTGACCCATCAAAAAAACGAATAAATGCCGACCTCCCATCGGTCGGCATTCTCCCTCACTTGACAGCTTCACCTCTCTGCGGGCTCCTAGAGACCGAGAAACTGGCCTGCTTGTATACAAATGCTCAGGGACTTCCTAGCAAACTGGCTGAACTGAAAGATCGCCAAGCTTCCGGCTCGTATGATGTCATTGGTATCACCGAGACATGGTTGCACACGGGAATGACGGACGCTGAAGTGTCGCTGATCCGGAACGATAGGCTCACAAAAGGAGGAGGGGTAATCCTGTACTACCGAAACGACTTACAGTGCGAAGCCGTGGAGGATTCAGATTCGCAGTTCCCCGACTCTCTTTGGTGCCGGTTGCAGTTAAAAGGCAGGGAGGCTTGCCTTATTATCTTGGTGTACCGCGCCCCTAAATCAACATCCGAAACCGACTACCACCTAATGGCTGCTTTAAGGTGCAGTTTACAACAAAAGTACACTCACATTCTTATCATGGGTGATTTCAACGTACATTGTTTAGAAGCCCCTGCCACAACCGGCGAACAATTCAAAACCGATTTACAAGATCTAGTAACTACTGCTCCTCTTTACAACCACATCACTTTGCCCACTCGGTTCAGAACTGGTAACAGGCCATCTGTGTTGGATCTTGTGCTTACCAACGAGGAGCATATGATTGATGCGTTGGTTTTAGACTGCCCGTTGGGTCGCAGTGATCACGCAGTCATTAGTTTCAACTTCGTCTGCTATGCAGAATATCTGAATGATAACGATGATACTGTGCGAACCATCACAAGGTACGACCGACTCGCCCAGCTAGTCAGCGCCACAACATGGTCTTTCCTCGAAGAAGAACCCCCGGAAGTCGCCTGGCTCGAGTTCGTCAAAACATTCAGTCAGCTGATTGCACAGGCTTCAGAGATAAAAGCTTGCAATAAGTGCAAATCCGTTTCTTTCGTTAGGAGCAGAACCCGAAAATGGATGACAGTACGCAACGCAGCATGGCGAGTGTACAGAGAAGCTCCAGCACCAGAAACGTGGGACAACTACGTAGCCCAACGTAATCACTGCACTCAACTGTTAAGAGAAGACAAAGCCGCCTATCAGAAGAACATCGCAAAAACCTTCAGTGCTAACCACAAACTGCTGTACAAGCACGTTAATAGCCTACGAAAGGTGAGGCAAGGATTTCCTCCACTCAAGACGGCTGACGGCCCAACAAGAACGTCTATGGAAGCTGCAAACGCGCTGCAGATGCAATACGCCCCCACGTTTCAAAGGGTCTTGCCACCAGGCGATCTACCAAGCTTTGTATTCTGCTCACCAGGACTAACCCACATCAGTTTTGCCGCAGAGGCTGTATTGCAAAAGCTGACTTCTCTACGCAAACACAGCTCGCCGGGTGTCGACGCCATTCGTCCTGAGGCATTGGGAGTAGCAGCAAACCAACTGGCAGGACATTTAGCTCAGTTTTTTCAGCACTGCTTAGACCGGAACCAAGTTCCCGCCATGTGGAAGCTTGGAATAATAAGCCCGATTCACAAAGGTGGAAGCAGATCTGATACCTCCAACTACCGCCCAGTAACCCTTCTTCCTATACTCTCCAAGGTCATGGAATCCATAGTTGCCGATGCACTGGTGCGCTATCTGGAAAACTGCAACCTCATCACTCCTGAACAGCACGGTTTCCGTCGACAGCGGTCATGTACAACTAATTTACTCATTGCACGCAGTAGTTGGACCGAGGCAGCCGACGCTGGAGAAGGTGTTGATGTGATCTACCTGGATTTTTCCAAGGCTTTCGATCGTCTAGACCATCGGATACTTCTATCCAAGCTGCAGCATTACGGGATAGGCGATCCTCTTTTAAGCTGGATCGCCAACTTTCTATTTCAAAGGCAATTAGTGGTCAGAGTTCGGAGATCTTTATCGGACCCCATACAAGTGGAGTGTGGTGTGCCGCAAGGCTCAGTTCTAGGTCCACGTTTGTTTCTGGTGTTTATTAATGACCTTGCACAGGGAATCGCTTCAAACTTCCTAATGTTTGCCGACGATATCAAGATCTGGCGCAGGATCCAGGCGAACGCCGACCAACATGTGCTCCAAAGTGACTTAGATACAGTGTATGAATGGTCGATCCAAAACTTATTGCATTTCAACGTCAGTAAATGCAAGGTGCTTTCCATCCGACATCACGGCAGCTACTCATACCGACTCGGAACGGATGTACTGCAACAATCAACTCTCGAACGTGACTTGGGTGTCCTGGTTCAAGATGACTTGGGTTGCTCCAGGCAATCCGAAAAGGCCTCGAAGACCGGGAACCAACACGTTGGACTGTTGAGGCGGGCGTTTGGACAAATAAACAGCTCCATATTTCGACAAATGCTCAGTGCGTATGTTCGCCCCCATGTCGAATACGCAATTCAAGCATGGCATCCATGGCTGAAACACGACCTTAATGCACTGGAGCAGCCACAACGTCGGGCATCTAAGAACGTAACTGGAATGCGCAATCTGTCCTACCAGGAGAGGCTGCGACGACTACGATTGTTCAGTGGAAGCTATAGCAGGCTACGAGGCGACCTGATTATGACATACTTGATTCTGCGAGACCCACATCATGTGTGCCGCCCTATACTACAACTCAGCAGCAATACAAACCTGAGGGGCCACTCATTAAAACTCGCAGAACAATACAGTCGTCTGGAGTGCCGCAGAAATTTCTTTTCCATCCATGTCTGTCACTCGTGGAATGCTCTCCCAGAATCGGTCGTCTCTGCACCGACACTAACAGTATTTAAAAGACGGTTGGACGATGCACTCATCCACTTACACTTTGTTACTTAACACTATGTCTCCATCCTACACCTGGAATTATTTGTTGTTAACTGTGAGTGTTGTAAATCTAAGTGGATCGCAGGACTGCAGCGAAGCAAACGATAAGTCCTTATTTTCGTATTTAAAGTGTTAACTATTTTACTATCCTTTTCATCATAATTATTATGTTGATATCCCCACCAACTATCCAACGGGGCTTGTAAAGCAACGCTTCTTAACCCGTATAAATTCATTGTTCATTGTTCAGGAGACAGTTGGTCGTTGCTGGAGGGGACGGGGTGCACGGTTCTTGTGGCCGTGCTAGGCTCAAAGAGCGGTTCCATGCACTCAGTGTGGAGCGGACTACGGTCCAGCCACCGCCTTGTGCGCGGTTGATTCCCCAAATACAGCGTGCTTGTGTTTGCCTGTGAAGGAGTGTGGGCCGGCTCCGTTGATGAAACGTGGTTCCCATCCGCATGCCTCCCGGTCTTATTCCTTCGGGTTTACACTGGATATGGGGTATGTGGTTGGAGCTGTGGGTGGTTCAGCGCAAGCCATCCATGGTCCCTCTGTAGGCGCAGGCGTCCTGTGGCTTGCCACAGTGACAAGCAAATCCGAAACCGGATGCCGCCAACCATGTATGTATGTGTGCCCCATGCTGAGGCTGATGTTGCATTCTTGATGCTTCTTCACCGCAGTTGGGCTAAACCAACTTACACTTAAACTAGGTCTTTTAAGCTGGCTAAATTTCATTCCACTTTACTTGGTTTGTTCTGCCTACCTGAATAATCTTCTATTAACTGGCCACGTTGCTTACACTAATTGCGCTTATCTTCGGTAACCTTGTTGCGTTTGTAGCATTTTTAACTAACTTGTGGACATTTTTTCCTTATTGCGGATTTGTTGCTAACCAACTTACTTCTTATGCTAATTTAGCGAGGAGTTATGCTACCGTATCTGTTTGCATTATTGGATTTATTTTATTTCTTCTTGTCGTTTCAGATGATTGGCTGTTGCTTGATATTCCCGGTATGGCTGCGCTTGATGTGTATGTTGACAAGGTGCCTACCTGTCTATTACCCACTACCTCGTCCATACTGGCTCCAGGAGACAGTTGGTCGTTGCTGAAAGGGACGGGGTGCACGGTCTTGTGGCCGTGCTAGGCTCGAAGTGTGGTTCCATGCACTCAGTGTGGAGCGGACTACGGTCCAGCCACCGCCTTGTGTGCGCTTGGTTTCCCAAATACAGCGTGCTTGTGTTTGCCTGTGAAGGAGTGTGGGTCGGCTCGGTTGATGAAAAGTGGCTCCGATCCACATGCCTCCCGGTATTATTCCTTCGGGTTTACACTGGATATGGGGTGTGCGGATGGAGCTGTGGGTGGTGCAGCGCAAGCCATCCATGGTCCCTCTGTAGGCGCAGGCGTCCTGTGGCTGTCCACGGTGACAAGCAAATCCGGAACCGGATGCCGCCAACCATATATATTAGCAACAATCTATAAGATAGACACTGAGTCATTCAAGACCATGGAGATTTAAATAGGAGCCAGAATATGTACAACAGTAGCACAATGTAATGAAGAATCAGTAAGAACATTTTTGTCTTTTTTCACACGCCATTTATTCCATTTTCTCTTTTGATGGAGTCATTACTTTTGAAATCTGAGTTTCACTCAGATTTCCGTGCTTTGTTTCCATTGCAACCGGGTTTGTGCCATTGTTCCGAGTGTGGTAAGCCAGCGGCATTATTCATCTTTCGGTCCCTAACCGGGAAGACGTACCGGACCAGCAACTGATAGAAAGGATGTGTGCGATTTGATGCATTGAAACCAGGTGATCGGTTGGCCACCACGCGGCCTCTTCCAATGGGGCCCTGTACCCACAAATAGGGTGCGGCGCGGCAGTTGCTCGTCAGGCATGCGTAGGACATGGCTAAACCATCTCAACTGGCGCAATAGAACAAGCTCATGGAGCGGGAAACTTGTTTTGCTAAAGACGCGTTGTCTGATATCATCATTGCGCACCCGATGTTGCCACCATACACCGGCGGTCCTCCGCAGACAGCCGTTGTTGAAGGCCAAAAGGCTACGCATGTCGTCCACTCGAATCGGCTGTTTCACATCCATTCCAAACTATCGAACGAACACAAGCATTGTAAACCCTACATCTTAGCAAAAACTAGATGCCTCGATGACTCCACAGGTGTTGCAAATTAGCGAAACCCAAGCGAGCTATAGCGATGCGGAGAGACACCTTTTCTTCAATGGTTCCGTCGGTAGAGATACTGCTTCCAAGGTAGACAAAACTATCCACCTGCTCAAGCCAAATGTTTTCGATGGCGAGCTGAGGAAGAGTAGTTTACTAATCCTGTGTCAGTGTTCTGCACTTTAAGGGTGCAAAACACATACCATACTCGGACACTTCAATCACCAGTCAGTTAAGGATCAGTCGCATCCTGTGTGGGTAGTCAGCGAGCAAGGCGATATCATCAGCGTAATCTAAGTCGGGTGCACAATTACCTGGAAGGAGTTCGATTCCAGAATTATGAATGACCTCTAGAGTTCCCAAGAGAACATCTTTGATTGCGAAGTTGGAAAGAAATGGAGACATAGAGCATCTTTGTCGCACACCACTGGTGACAGGAAAGACTGCCGTTAGTTTACTGTGGGCTCTTAATCTGCCTGTGGTGTGGAGGTATAACGCCCGAAGAATAGCGACGTACTTTTCAAAAACTCCGTTCTTTACTCGGCAATGCCATAAGGCAGGTCGGTCTACAGAGTCGAATGCAGACTGAATATCCAGGAAGATGACGATGGTGGGTCTGCGGTATATGCGGCGATGTTCAAGGAGCTGACGAAGCATGAAAATATGATCCACGCAACTTCTACTGGAATATATAGTGTATTCTGTTGCTGACACATAAAAGTGCAAAGATGGCTGTTGCGCTTGCTTCATTCCTTTTCGGAAGCAAGAGGAGAAATCCGAAGTCGAAACGCCGGGGGTCATTGTTCACTTACCGACATAAGAAACAGGACGCTCTTTAGGCGAAAGTCTCTATACGCCCTTGTACCTGATCTTAATGCCATCAGAGACAGCCCTTGGCAATCAGGATCCAGATGAATCGGACTGCCCTCTTATTCCGTAACATATTTTCCTTATGGTTTAGTTTGAGAAAACGGAGTATTGATCAGTTCCCAACCACCAACGATGGGGATGCAGAAAGAAGGTCAATGTAACTTAGAACCGTTGACCTCTCTAACATGAGTGGCTCTGAAGTCACATTAAAATTTGCACCCTATGCTCAAAGTGACGCGTTAGAGTCCGGTCTGCGCATACTGTTGTCAAAATTTGTGGTTTGATCACTAGTTGATACTTCGTTGTCACTCTCCTGAATACGGTGTCCAACGGCTGGTTTCAGCGAATGTTAGCCAACTCAAATTGCATCCAAACTTGAGACTTACGTACTCTCAAGTTCCAATGGACACATAAGGACTTATCGTAAATAAATCCTCTCAGGTCATAAGTCGTTTTACTCAACCGCACTTTCATTCACTTAGAACGGATAATATATTTTCTTGGAACAATCTCCCATCTTCTCCACACGAAATTGCTTGTATCAGGCTAGTATTATGCTTTCCACCGTTTCCTTCAATTCATATTTCGAAGCACTGCTAGGTATTGGTGCCCACAGAACCAGTTGGGAGCAGCTGGAAGTAGCCGTGAAGAGCTGAGTCGCATTCGGGCGATCAGTTGCTAGTGGAGTTGCCCGTTTTCCAAATTGCGCACACTTTGAGACTTTCGTTGGGTAGCTCAACAATTATGTTGAAGGTTCTGTTTTTTAACCTTGTGGACTACATCGTTCTTGCAGGGCTCAACAGATACTACGCAGAGGCTTAGTACTGGGATGGCTGTGGACATAACATTCGGGAATTTCTTATGCAAACTATTGTTTCTTGGAAAAGCTCAAAGCCCCTGTCTTCAAATTATGCAGACGCTTAAAATAAATGTCACCTCTGTCACACACACGCACACACACACACACACACACACTGCTACTGACACTGCAGTTCGTGGTTTACTTCACGATTGTTCAGAGACATCTGATGGTATGAAAATCCCGCCTGTTAATTTGGAAGTAGCTAATAATCCTGTTTTCTGTGGACGTCGTATACTTCCATTTGGACTAACGGAACCTGTTCGCGAGGTTCTTGTGCCCATCTGTGAAGCAGGGATTATTGTCCCAGTACAAAGTTCGCGATGGGCCACACCTATTGTCCGACTGTTAAAGCCGGATGGATAAACACCCAGAGTTTTCTGGGAGTACTGTACTACTCTTAATGCGAAGCTACTGCGACGTAGTTGTGTCACAGAAGAACGTGATTCTATTCTTTCTCGTCTGCATGGATCCAAGATTTTCCTGAAGCTAGACTTAATAGATGCATATTTGCAGATATCACTCACTGATGATTCTAGTGAACTGACCACCATCAATACGTCTTTTAGATTATACGGGGATACATCTCTTCCATTCGGGCTTAGTGTGTCGCCAGCCATATTCCAACATGTTATGAGCTCCATTGTGAAAGGTCTGAGGGTGTTGCGGTCTATCAAGGTCGTCATTTGCCGGTGAGGTTTCGTTGCTGTTACATTTTCATCGTTCTTGAATCTGGATATTATCGCATCATCACCCGAGCACACTCATTCTATCAGGCTTCGTCAGGCCTACACAGTGCGCAAACTTCCTGGTCTGTATTCTTAACGGACTGTCATCAACCGCTGATTGCCAACTTCTGCAGCATTTCGGCGTAAACAGAAATAAACAAACTCAACGCCTTTACTACTTTCATTAAGGTTCGTAGAATCGTTGGCCCATCTACCAAAATCGATTTCAGCCAAATCGGTAGCTCTACAAAGCGGCCACCAGCACTTACCTCCTTCCTACCTGATTTCGCTGACGACAGCGAACCCCTGGCCTATCTCCCAAGCCTAACTTGGGAGCGGAACTGTCAAGCTGGTTAATCGTCCCACTCTTTGTCTGCTGGAACAGAACGTGTGCGCGCACAGGAACAAACGGATCGACGCATCGCGGCACGGCGCAGAGCTGACCTCAGAGCTAACGTGTGCAAAGGACACTCCGGTGCGCTTTGAGATTACCGGCCATCAGAAAGGGGACAAACACCTGGTTGGTTTGTATCGATTTTTGCATCTGACACGGTGACCATTTTAGTCCACTGTCCATTGCCCGTTTGCCTTAACTAAGTTTTACAAGCCCTGGAACTAAATCAGCAAATGCTCGTGAGCCCCGTCAAAACGGGAAGCTCTAGCCTTGGTACAAGGAAGAGGAATGTAAATAAAAACTCGCGAAATTCACTGCCTATAACCAATCCCTAAGCAATGTGGTGTTATAACGCTGTAGCCGCAATCGACCGGTTGGTTTACGCCTGCTGCTTAATCTGCTCCCTTACGCCTGCTCTGTCTGAACCATTGACCACCCCGACGGGAAGAAAAACAGAAGACTCAGCCGACCAGCTGTAGAAGGACCGAGAACGCTCATATTTACAGGTCGATCTCATCAATCCTCTAAACACCGCCTGACGAATTTGGATACCTGTTTTCCTCGTACATCTACGCTCCACACTTGACTGTCCGCTCCATCCGACCAGTTCACCGTCTTGCTTGGGCACGCCAGTCTTCATCCGCCTACCCGTGGCATGGCAGCGTACGTGTTGTCTGATGCGCGATTTCATCAGCTTTTGGCTGGGTCGTGGCAACACGCTCGAGGGGTCTGTCTCAAGCACGCTTTGTGGCGAACACGCGCGTGTTGGCAATCAGCTTTCTCGCCCACCTATCACCTCCTTTTCCGAACTGAGTCAGCTTGTAAACCCTTCGAACCTCATTTTGTTCGTAGTTTTTCCCCCGAAGATCGATTTGAAGTCATTTTTCGACCTGCTTTGTGCATCTGATGTTTGCGGCATTTGTTTTATCTTACCGGGTTGCTGACCCTCAACTTCCAGCCCGAACAAGTCTACTCGAATGTCCCAATGCAAAGCTGTGGGTTGGTGAGGACCTTGGGTTTTGCCTTGGTTCGGTCTCAACTGATTGATGTGCCTAATCCACCTCTCACTTCCAACCATTACCTCGTAGATCACTCTGCCTTTCCTGCCGATAACAGTTCCACTCGACCACCCCTTCGGCCTTCGAAAATCCCGGGCGTAAATCATGCCACCAACATTGAAGTTGCGGAGCCTGCTTTTGCGATCTTCCTCCAAGTGATTACTACCGTGCTTTTCTATGCTCCTTGGTAGAAGTTTATCGAACAACGTCCGGATCTTTCTTCCAAACAGTACTTCTATGGGGGGATTTCCTATCAGGGGCGTTTGGGTTCGGAGCGTTTCGATACATGCATAGGAATGACTGAATTGCCTCCTGTGAAGTCCTTTTTTGCTCTGCTATATAGAATACCCGTTTGAACGTAGCCACGAACCCTTCTGCCTGTCCGTTTGATTACGGATGATGTTGTGGTGAGTACATCTGCTGAATTCCGTTTTCCTTGCACCACTCGCTGAAAGAAGTTGAAGTGAATTGTGTTCCATTGTCTGTCACTAACATCTCTGGCAGGCCGAAATATCGGAACCGCTTCTCCAGCTCGTTGACAATGTGCTGGGCAGTCGGATTGTTTACCGGAATCACATCAGGCCACTTGGTGAATGAGTCTACTAAAACGAGATAGGATTGGTCATTGATTGGTCCTGCATAGTCTAAGTGTATTCATTGCCACGGTTTCCCTGCTTTAGGCCAAGGTTGCCACTGACACTTGAGAGCAGCCTTCGCTGCAAGTTGACAAGATTCACACGGTTGGCAGAATTTTTCAATTTCCGAATCCATTTCCGGCCAGTAAACAAAGCTACGTTCCAAGGCTTTCATGCGGCTGGTACCAAGGTGCCCCGTGTGGAACTGCTGCAATATTTGCCTCTGCAATTTCGTTAGCACCACCACTCGATCTTCAAACATCAGACAATTGTCCACGACTGACAAGAATCCAAGTCGATTATATACCGGCCGGAACTCCGTAGATGTGCCTCCATTTGGCCAACATATTCGTGCACACTGCATCGTTTTCCCCAAGATTCTGTCCCGTGATGTCTCCATACGAATGATGTCAGCTGTTACTGGTAGTCTTCTCACATTATCAGCCAGGATTCGTTGGAGTTCTGTTTCCAAAACTCATAGCTGCAATCACACAAGCATCGTTCTCCTTTGGGTGTGAAATGATGAGACGAGACAGGACATCCGCTTGACCGATTAGTTGCGTAGGGTTATACTGTATACTGGAGTCCTATGCCAGTAGTATGGTCGCACGTCGTTGCAGTCGGTTTGTCGTAAAAACTGGAATTCCTTTCTTTGACCCGAATATCGACAGAAGTGGCTTATGGTCAGTCAGAAGTTTGAAATGTCTGCCATATAGCATCTTACGGAACCGTTTCATTGCGAAAACAAACGCGAGCGCTTCCTTCTTTATCTGGCTATAGTTCTTTTTAGCTGCCGTTAGTGACCGTGCTGCGTGCGCGATACCCTTCTCTCCTCCATGCAGAAAAACGTGGAAGGTAACTGCACCTACACCATAATTGGAAGCATCCGTAGCAATGACAATTTTGAATGTTTTGAAATACCGGTAGCTCGGGTTGATGAATCAATCGCTCATTTGTTCTCCGAGCTTGGCGGTTTTCTCGCAAATGCTTTACCACCATGCGAGGTGGCATCCTCAGTGCAGTGATATGTAGCGTGCAAGCTTACTAAATGAATCCTCCCTCCATGATCGACCTGCAGGTGACTTTGAACGTGGCAGTGTCAATCAACATACGTATGGACATCGATTCAATATACGAACCACTACGACAGAAAGAAATAAAAAAGCTTTTGTCACGCGGTTTGAGGCAGAACAACTCGGGCGCCGACTTTAGCCTTGGGGAAAGTGGGTAGAGGTCACGGGACCTAAAATCGACACTGCCACATTAAAAGTCACCTGCAGGTCGATCATGGAGGGAGGATTCATTTAGTAAGCGTGTACGTTACATATCACTACACTGAGGATGCCACCTCGCATGGTGGTGAAACATTTGCGAGAAAACCGCCAAGCTCGGAGAACAAATGAGCAATTGACAATTTTGAAATTCGGATTGAAGTGAGTCGGGAGTAGATCAGAAGTGAGGGCTGCTTTGACTGCATCGAAAGACTGCTGGCACTCCTTCGTCTATTTCCAACCCTTGTCTTTTGTCAGTAGCTAGTTCAGCGGACCTCTGGTTTGGCGAAGGCTTGGTAGGAAAGCGCTATAATGGCTAACGGGCCCAAGGAACGAGCGGAGCTCTGAAATGTCTTCTTGGGGCTGCATCGTTTTGATGGCTTCAATATTGGCGGGATCCGGGCGTCCACCATGTTTGTTATGATAAACCCAAGAAATTTGACACTTTCTATTAGGAACTCACATTTTTTAGCCCGTAATCGGAATCCAGCTTCTTCGCGACGCGAAAGCACTCTCTCCTATGTCTGTATCAAGTCTTGCGGATCTATGCCCATAATCAATGCATCGTCTAGGTATACTGCCGTATTTGGGATATCGCTCAGCAGGGTATCCATTATTTGTTGAAAAACAGCCGGTGCGGTTTTCAATCTTAAAGGCAGCCGTTGTACTGAAAAAGTCCGAGGTGGGTTTTATTGTCAGTAAGGTTCTGCACCGATGGGTAACTGGGATTTGCAGATACCCATCAGCTAGGTCAAGTTTTGAGAAACATTTTTCCCATTGAATTTGCTGAACAAGTCTTCTGGTGCTGACAGGGGATACTGATGGTCTTCCAACACAGAATTCAAACCAGTCGAGAAACCAGCACATACACGGACTTTATCGTTTCCTTTCTTTACCACTACGATAGGTGCTGCCCATTCTGAACAGTGAACTCGTTCGGATATCCCTTCAGATTGTATTCGGTTTAATTCGGCCTCCACTAAGGACTGGGTTGCGTAAGACACCGGGCGCCTTGGTCTGAAGACTGGCTTGGCATCTTCCTTGTTCCAATGACACTGAGCTTCAGTGGAATAGGATCTTGGCCGCCATGCACGACGCAGGAGCATCTACTTGTGGCAATATCAATCGTCACCGCACCAGTCACTGGATCTCCCCGAAGGGTCGGTGAACTGGTTGGAATCTAAAAGAAACCTCCCGGCTGACTGAGCACAATGTGAACAGACGGGTTATTAGGCCCGAACTAAAGCGGAGCCTACATGCTGGCAAGGAAGCCTGCTGGCCCACCCTGGCTCAAGAAATGGTGGAGGCAGGAGCATAGGCAATTACCGCAAGCTCTTCCAGCTGATCCACACAACTTGTCCCAGGAAACCAGGCGTCAGTGAGACAATCAGAGACAGCGCGTGTGCACTGATACACAGTAAGGAGTACCGTATGGCTCGTTGGACGTAACCCATCGCAATGAGGCTGGACCTTACCGTGGTGCGATGGTTTGCGTGCCTCAGAGATCCATTGAGCTATGCTGGGTGGTGCTCTAATAGGTGATCTACACGAGTTGCTAGTAAAACTTTGGGAGCAGGAGACAGTCCCGACAGACTGGAACCGCTCCGTCATTGTCCCAATTTTCAAGGGAGGCTCCCGTTTGGTATGTGGCAATCATAGAGGGATCAGTCTGATTTCGATTGCCTCTAAATTGCTTGCCTCTCTCATTCTCCACAGACTGACTGGCACTCGTGAAAGCCAAATTCGTGAAGAGCAAGCCGGATTTCGTCGAGGTCGGGGCTGCATCGACCACATCTTCACACTGCGTCAAGTGTTGGAGCACCGCCATATTTATTGGCGACCCACCGTTGTCGTGTTTCTTGACATAAAAGGTGCCTTCGACTCAGTCGATCGATGTGCCCTTTGGGACTGTCTGTTGAGGAAAGGTGTGCCTGATAAATATGTAAACATTATCAAAGCGCTGTACGCACATAGTTCGGGCAGGGTGAGGGTTTATGGCAAACTCTCGCCACCCTTCAGTATCACCAGCGGTGTGAGACAAGGATGCCCGCTGTCACCTTTCCTCTTCAACTTCGCTATTGATGAAGTCATGGAAACAACGTTCGCTGGACACGACCTAGAAGGTGTGGAGCTACTCCCTGGTGAGCGACTTCTTGACTTGGAGTATGCAGACGATATTGCCCTAATCTGTGACGGCTCCCAAACATGCCAAACAGCACTGAACCGATTAGCACTGGCTGTCAGTCGTTTTGGGCTATGCTTTGCTCCATCAAAATGCAAAGTACTTCTCCAAGATTGGCAGGGACCCAATCCTGCGCTAACGCTTGGTGGTGATCTGCTAGAAGTCGTTCAGGAATTCAAGTACCTGGGCAGCTATATTAGCACCCGTGGGATTGAAGATGAGGTTACGAACCGTATAGCAAAAGCTCGAGGTGCTTTTGCCAATCTCCGCCACCTGTGGCGCAGACGCGACATTACTCTCGCCCTCAAGGGCAGAGTTTACAACGCAGCCGTCCGTTCAACTCTCCTATATGGCTGTGAAACCTGGCCCATCAGGTCGACAGACATGAAGAGACTCGTCACGTTCGATCATCGCTGCCTTCGCAGCTTAGCTCATGTCTGGTGGGAACACCGCGTGAGCAATGAGCGTGTTCGACATCGCGTATTTGGTGCAGGAAGAGCGAGTGAACCGCTCAGCACGATTATATCACGCACCAGGCTCCGATGGCTGGGCCACGTGTTGCGCATGCCAGCACACCGACTCCCACGACGTGCATTGTTTGCGCGTTGTGGGTGCGGTTGGAAGAGGAGGAGGGGAGGCCAAGTGATGACTTGGTCGCGAGAAATGAAAACCCTCACTTCGAAGTTGGCGTCGGTTGGTGCATCCCGACTGCCTGGCTGGGGTCCTAAGGACGGTGAACACGTTTGGCTGAACACACTTGCTGATATGGCTAGGAGCCGGCCCCAATGGCGTTTGTGTTGTGAGTTCCTTTGTCCATCCCCCTCCTGTTTAGCATCCCCCTCCAATCACGATCTCAATCGTTAGGCATAATATGACTTTCTTTTACGGCAGCCAGCTGTTAGCTCTCCGGAACGATGTCCATCCGTTACTGGGGACTCAGCGGGCGTGCCACTGTTTGTTTGTTTTTTTCTTTTCTTGCCTTTTGTATTGCGGCACAATAGCTGAGGTGTTTTCCACCTCCAGCTAACGTGTAATGATGATGATGATGATGATGATGATGATTGGACGTAACACTTTCAAGATCACTTCAGCTGGCCCCCTGCTCCCGGACCTCTTCCTACTCAGCTGATGCAGGACGAGCCATGGACGGTTAGTTTAGCGCCTCCGTCGGAGGTCGGTGGTCTGAAACTCGATTACAGCCCTCAGTTGTTTACGTGCCGCTAGTGCGGATTCCCTCCCACCTGTACTATTTAAGGATGGAGGTGGGGTCATCTACAAAGCACTGACCTTATTCGAACATATCTGGAAGCAAGTGTCCCGGCTAATTGAAGTCAATCGATTATAGTGGCAATATATAAGAACGGCAGTCGCACAGACTGTTCTAAGCACACTGGTATTAACCTAACGCCAATTGTGACAAAATTACTAGTCTCGATTCTCGTTCCCCGCCTCACTGTGTAACGAGAATCTCGGATTAGAGAAAAGCAGGCAGGTTTCCGCCCAGGACGTGGCTATATAGACCATATATTTACTTTGCGGCAGGTGCTAGAGCAGCGCCATGCATACCGCAGACCGACAATAGCTGTGTTCCTTGATTTTAAGAGTGCGTTCGATTCAGTCGATCAAATCATTCTGTTCGAAATACTTGCGCGGAAACGTGGTCCCACGAAATATGTGAACATCCTTCGTGCTCTATACCCGAACACTACAGACCACGTCAGGGTTTACGGTGGCCTCTCGGGTAACTTTCCGACCACAAGTGGCGTTCATCAGGGTTGTCCGATCTCCCCATTTTTGTTCCATTTCGTCGTGGATTCCATCAGGGAATGTTCACCTGTAGAATCTCACGATGTAGGCGTTGAAGTGCTGCTTGGTGAAAGTTTAGTTGATCTTGATTATACGGACGATATCGCCTTGATTTTCGACAGTGTTGCGGCGGCACAATCAACCCTGAATAGCCTGTCTAGAGTGGTCCCGTTATTTGGTATGCACTTCGCACCTTCAAAGTGCAGTGTTGCTGCAGGAATACCAGCCACTTGATGACCCCTTGACCCTTACTAACGAGGAACTCGAGGTGGTTGATCATTTCACTTATCTTGGCAGCTGCATCAGCAACGATGGGCGCATAGAAACTGACTTCCGCTCACGCATTGCAAAGGCCAGCGCTGCCTTCTTGAACCTGCGGCATCTTTGGCGACAGAAGGGGGTTTCACTCCGTCTGAAAGGCCGTGTATACCGGGCCACACTGAGGACGCTTTCTGCTCTACGGTAGTGAGACTTAGCCCTTTCGGTCAGAAGATCTGAGGCGCCTTCAAGTCTTTTATCATCGTTGTCTGAGAAGCGTTGCTGGGGTCGGATGGCACTAGCCTGCCCTGGACAAGGATGTGCGTAGGCGAGTGCTAGGTAGTGATCATCATGCTAGCTCCCTAGAACAACAGATAACACTGCATAAGTTGCGTTGGCTCTGGCACCTACTACCTATGCCCAGTCTCTGCTTACCTTAAAGGGCCTTGTTTAGTCTGCCACGGAGGATCTTGTATATTTTGCCAGGTGTAGGGTGGCGCAAGGCTCGAGATGGACAAAAATTGTCTCTGCGGCGGGAAATGAAGTCACTGACTACCAAACTGGGTGCCGTTGGTCCGTCTCGCCTTCCGCGTTGGAGTCCACGTGACTCGCCTTGTGCTTGGCTCGAGGCTTTACAGAACATGGCTCGCAGGCGACACCAGTGGCGCGTCTGATGCCGTCTCCTAATCAGATTGCCTGTTTAAAGTGTGTTTGGTGCTGAGTTATCTGCAGGGTAATGGCTGATAATGACGCGTGGCAGTGAAAGCCGCAAGGAAGCTGTCTCGCCGATGCCGCCTTATCTTTGCGCGATAGCCAACTGTTTGCGACGGTATGTTGTCTACACAAGGTGTAGGCTTCTTGATCCTGAATGTTTGCTTAGGGCATTAAGGTGTTCAGGTAAGTCCATTTTCTCTCCTTCTTTTTATGTTTTATTCTTTAGGTTGTATGGCAGCGAAGCATCAGTTCAAGTGGCTGATATACTGCGGTTGTTGATTGTTGACTGACTCTGCGATATTTCTTCGAATCAGATATACAGCTGAGTTTGAGCAAGTCCAGACCCATCATCAAAGTCCGTCGAAGACATGACACGTTTGCTGAAGCGATAATTAGTCTCTGTTTTTCAGGATGGCTTGGGCCATTGTACGAAATTCAAGGCAACGCTGAGCTTGCGAGCAGTTGCTAAACCAGTGTTCAAGGCTAAAAGAACCGGTACCATATGCAGCTGTCAACAGTTGATCAAGAACTCGATCGACTGGAACGAGCCGTAGTCATCACAGCCGTCAACTACTCGTCATGGACCGCACCTTTTAGCGCATTGAAGAAAGCAAATGACAAGATATGCGTCTGCACTGACTTCTCGACTGGTCTTAACACCGCGCTGGACGACCACCAGTACCCATTACCCGTACCGGAAGATATCATTGCAAAACTGAATGGGGGTACTAGCTCTGCTAAGCTTGATCTATCCGATGCCTAACTACAAGCGGATGTTGACGAAGTCTCGAGGGAGTTGTTGACGAGCAACACTCATTGTGGGCTATTCCAATATAACCGCTATCCTTTGGTGTGAAAAGGGGGCCAGCCGTTTTCCAACATTTGATGAATACAATGCTAGCGGGCGTTTCTGGAGTTGCTACGTCTCCAGATGATTTCATAGTGATGGGTCGAACACCGGAAGAGCAATTTAACCGCCTGGATGTAGTGCTTGGTGGTATATAGTCATATGCTTTCTGGATCCATAAAGCTATATATTTTTCGCGCCGATCATCAAATATCTCGGCTTTATCCTTGAAAAGGATGGGCTTCAACCAGATCCGGAAACCGTAGAAGCTATTAGAAAAGTGCCTCCACCAACAGATCTACAGTCCTTGCGTTTCTTTTGTGGGCTCATCAACCACTATAGTGCACTCTTGCTTAAGATGCACCGCCTGTGTGCCCCGCTAAACGTGCTACTAACCAAAGACCAAACTTGGAACTAGACATCAGAATGCCAGATTGCCTTCGAACAGGTAAGGACATTGCTATCCTCAAACTTGCTTTTGACTCATTTTGAGCCCTCCAAAAGGATTGTCCTAACCACAGATGTATCAAGCCATGGGATTGGCACAGTAATTTCACACACGTACTCCGATTTATCTCAGAAAGCGATCGCCCATGCAACCAGAACGCATACGAAGGCCGAGAGGAATTCCAGCCAGATCGAGAAAGAAGCATTGGCCCTAGTGTACGCGGTCAACAGATTCCACGAAATGCTGCACGGCTGCCGCTTTAATCTTCTGACGGATCACAAGCCCTTGCTGGCTATCTTTGGTTCGAAAAAGGGCATCCCGGCCTACACAGCCAACCGGCTACAACGTTGGGCTCTAACCTTAATGGGGTGTGATTTCGAGATTCACTACAATTAGTTTGTGACTAATTTGTTCTGCTACCCCCGGATACTCGTGAAGGTCCCAAACTGGTTACTCTAGCTGATACTTTGGCCCTTAATATGCCCACTCTAGCGGTAAAATCAAATAGTAACTATTTTAACAATATCGCTTTTGACTCCACTCAGTGTTGCTTGAGCCCAACATTACTGTGCAATTTGTCCCCGTAGATACAAGTAAGTCCACTGTACGAACGCCAATTTCTGCTCACAATCTGCCGTTCACCAATCAGGAGCATAGCCAGTCTGAAAATGAACACTCGCTTTGCACGAAACCGCCAAAAAGTAGTGCATTTCTAGAAGCTAAAACGCTGAAGAACAGCCTCCTTGTGAACATCATTAGTAGCAAAACCTCACATTGCATCTGTAGCGAGAGTGGCCGACTCACGATTACAGACGAAGTATTCGCGATTGTCTACTGGCAAGTACCACTCCCAGTGATTAAAGAGAAGGCAAAAAGTGGACGGGACGAAAGTGTATTGGGGTAAACTGTTCCCGTGTGTTAGCTAAAAAGCGACTCCGGACAATGCGAGCTATGTAGGGAAGAATGTGTGGGACCGCGCGATGGAACGGCATGTTGAATCCAACCGTGGCGCCGTGTGTGTATCTCGCGTGTGTGTTGGGTTAGACAAACAAATGCAACTTATATACCGACATTCTACGAATAAACTCTCGGTGTAAAATTTATGTTAAATTTATGTATT
Source organism: Dicrocoelium dendriticum (assembly GCA_944474145.2). Classification (NCBI taxonomy): domain Eukaryota; kingdom Metazoa; phylum Platyhelminthes; class Trematoda; order Plagiorchiida; family Dicrocoeliidae; genus Dicrocoelium; species Dicrocoelium dendriticum. The sequence continues at coordinate 1,556,886 of OX104067.1, read as the reverse complement.
ATTTTTACAACGTGCTCAGACAATCTGGGGGAAACTCTAGCCTGTCACACATCCATACGAATGTAACTACGCAAAATAAAGTACTGCTCTTTCAAAGGTTTCACCTAACGCTGTCACCATTGGATGCCTACAGTCAATCGGCATATCACCAACCGTGTATTGTTTAAGTATTCAACCAGTGCGCTCCGTAATCTCTGTGAGCCGCACACTAGTGAATTCACGTAACCAAGAGAAATTGACAAAACTAAACTTGTAAACTTCCTCAACATGTACATAATTTTAACAGAAAGGTAGGTTATGTGCAACAACCAGTAAACTGTAATCTCACAATGTGTCGAAATTTTCCAAGTACTTCGCCCTTCCGACCTTATTTCTGGGTGGTCCAGTGACGTTTTAACCGCCACACCCACAAATGACACTCATTCCGCAAATTATTCGTCCTCCGTATCCACCATCCCTAGTTCACCCTAAGAAATTACCACGTCGCTGGGATCTTGTGCCTCGATTCCTGTAGTTAGCCCAACGGAGAACAAGACAGTGCATGTACTCTTAATTAATTCTCGTTCATTGTTAGATAAAAAGCACTTCTTTCATAATATTCTCCACATTTCTTTACTAGGTGTAGTAGTAATAACAGAAACATGGTATTCAGCAGAGATGCCAGACACACTGTTTAAATATATTGACTTATAGCACTTTTCGTAATAACAGCCCTTCTGCTAAAAGTGATGGCCATCTAATCTACATCAAAGACATACTTGGTTCCTCCTCTGGATGAACCACATCTTCGGAAAATTTTTGATTCTGTGTGGATTATCATTTCTAGTTATCCAACAAATCTCGTAGTAGGTTGCATTTACAGGCCTGATTCATCTGCATTCACCGTAACTGATGGTTTGATCGATACCCTTTCTTTTATTACCGATCTCTCATACACTAATAAAATTATTCCTGGGGATTTTAATGTACCCGAAATTCCATGGTCACCTGACAATAAAGTACAAAAACAAAACACTTTCATGTCCACCCTTGGTCGACTGGAATGGGTACAGCACGTCAAAGAGCCTACCAGGTTTGGTAACACACTTGATCTACTATTCACTATGGGGTGTTCAAATGTGTCCACATACATCAGTTGCACACTACCGGGTAGTGATCAAAACATCTTTGTTTGCTCTTTCAAAATGCTTTCTAAACCGATAGCATGAGTGACGAAACGCCGATCATTCTCTTTTGTGAATTGGTCAGTCTTCTCAGATTTCATAAGTTCTTCAAATTGGGATCCATTTTCCCCAGCACAGTATGTATAAATTCTTCGTAATGAGTTCTACCACCGTATTCAGCTTTACGTTGAAGTTGTGTCTTCAGAATGCACTAAGATGTTGAAAAGAATTGCCGAACCAGCTGATATCACGAAAAAGGTAGCCACTAAACTACATAAAACTGAAAAAAAGTTAAGCAAAACAAACGATTTTGCTCTGCTGATGCTCAACCCCAGAGTGCTAACAGCGTTATACCATGATCATCACAAATGCTATGCACCGAGGCGTAAGGGTACTGAAGGGCACTAACATGACAGGCTCCATCACAAAACTTTTGGATCGTAGACAGAACAGGAAATCAAGCTATATTAACTTAATTATAAACTCTGAGGGAACTGCCTTAACCGATGGCGAAATCATATGTTCGATCTTCAAGGACTACTTCATGGCTACATTTAGCACTAATGCGGGAGAGGAACCGCAACCCAAGCTGCTAAGCAAAGGCAGCAATACACTCCAAGCGGTTGAATACAAACTTGGTGATTTATATATCGTCAAATCAGATTAGTTCGTTCATCATGCTTTCCAGGCCTTGACAACATCCCGCCAATTCTAGTCAAACAAGGAGGCTCCGACATCCTCGTTTCCGCCTAATGTATTTACGCTTTCCGTAATCAGATGAGAGTATCCTATGCATTGTAATTCCACGACACAAGTGACTCTATGCAAGATGTAGAGGATTACCGCCTAACCCACCTCACATCCATTATCTCCAGAATCATGGAGCGGTTAGTTAAAGAATGCATAACAGAATATCTGAGCTCTATGAGCTTTATTAGTAAATATCAACACGGTTCTTGAAAGGTAGGTCATGCACCACCTGTCAGTTAGACCATCTTGATCATGTAACCAGAACAAAAAACGACGGAAGTGCCATCGTTGCAATATTTCTTGATATCCAAAAAGCCTTTGACCGTTTCCCACCCAACTTATTGTTACAGAAGCTTATGTCTTATCACAAATTCGCTTCTACTGTGGTTGTCCTTCTACCTTGAGGGTAGCAAGCAACTAGTTAGGATTGGTAACTGTACACCTGAAGCCACTTCAACATCTAGTGGATGATTCAAGAAAGCGTGCTGCGTCCATTTCTATTTGTGATCTACATCAACGATCTCCTTTAGGAAATTATCTTCGGAAAGTCATTCCTTTTCGCTGAGGATGTTAAAATTGTGCATTGTTTCTTCCCTGGGCAAGGTAGTCCTAATTTAGCCTGTATTCAGTCTGACTTGTCCGCATTGGAACACTGGAGTAACTCATGGAAGTTGCACTTCGCCACCGCCAAGTGTAATCTATTGCACCACGGCTGTGACCCTTCTCCAAGCATCCTAACGTTAAACAACTCATTTCTGTGTGAGGCGCCGTCCCAGACCTTGGTCTAACATATAATGCCTCAGTTAAATTTCTAGAGCATGTTATATTCTTACAGGGTTCTGGCAGAAAAACGATTGCTTACATAAGACGAAATCTTATTTTAATCCTTTAAAAGGTGTGTTAGGCCGAAGATTGAATACTGTACGATTGTTACCGAAACCTGAGAGAAGTGGACATTGTAGCACTGGAAATATCCAGCGACCATTCACAAAGCGATACTTGAACATGCCTAACCTCATGACTTACCGTGAGCGTTGCGAGGCTCTAAAACTGCAACCGTTTTGGATGCACATATTCGAATTTAATCCGTGCCTTCTCTACTGTTTATTATTCGGCTTAAGCTTTACAACTTAGCCACAATTCAGGTTTCAGTCTCTCAAGTGCTATGACATAAGAAATAGTGAGCGCATACTGCATATTCAAAAATCTCGTACCAAGCTCCGCTCGAATAGTTTCTCAGTAAAATATGACTTGACATGGAGTAAACTTCCATCGAATATCAGAAAATGCTATTCTTATCCGCAATTCAAACGGATGATCAATGTTCACCTGAGCATTTTCAATAAGTTATCAACACTTATCCAAAAGATGAGTAGATGATTTGTATGAGAAATAACCTGGATACACTCGAAATCTACCATATTCCCTAATGATAATAATATTATAATTTTACCTACACATGGATGGATTCCTTAGTATGCCTTTATAACCATTTTCTTCCTACCAATGCTACACTCCCGTCTAACCAATACCGTCTTCTTCTCCACTTATACACTGGTTTTGAGACGAACTGAAACTTTCAAGCTAAAATTTCTGCACGGTCGTCGTTGCTCTCCAAGATTTTCCATCTAATTGTGTTTGACCTAACGGCAAGAGATGGTCAACGTTAGTAGGTTTTTAATTCCGCATATTTTATATTCCGTCTTATTTCATTATTGGCCACATCTGAACTGATCTCTTGAGGTGATGGATTACGGATTACAAACTAAAAGATTATACCCGTGCAATGTATACTGCCACTGTCTCGCTGGCAACTAAGGAAAAGTGTTATACTTGAACGATCCACATGAAGGAACGGGCCGAGGATTCATCGCCTATTGTGTATACATGAAAACAGCCTCTATATAATAAAACAACATATGTTAAACAGCTAATGGCTTACAGTTTAGATCCCCATCCGTGCACTCTACGACCGACGGTGTCCTTCAGGTCTAGACTCATCAGGTAGAGATAGCCTGGCTGGCAGTGGAACTCGGCACATAGTGCTTGGCGGCTATGGCCAAGATCACCAGGCCAGTGAGTTCCGCGAGCAGTGCTTGACACAGCGGTTAGAAGTAAATTTTCGGATTTTGGAGCACCCGGCGTGGATCTTGGATTGCGACACGCAATCTCACTAGTGGCGTCGGTTGACTTTGAAGTTAGCCTCTGCCAATACGGTCACTGGGACAGTCACCGAAGTGGAGCACCAAGCATGTGGACGAATGTACAGAAGTGTAACTTGACTGCTGCTTTAATTGACTCTGAAGTAGGTCTAAACGAAGGCTGGGACGCACCGTGGCCGAATCAAGTTGCAAACGAGGTATCATTGACCCAACAAAAAAACGAGTAACTGCCGACCTCCCATCGGTCGGCATTCTCCCACACGTGACCGCTTCACCTCTCTGCGGGCTCCTAGAGAACGAGAAACTTGCCTGCATGTATACAAATACTCAGGGACTTTCTAACAAACTGGCTGAACTGAAAGATCGCCAAGCTTCCGGCTCGTATGATGTCATTGGTATCACCGAGACATGGTTGAACACGGGAATGGCGGACGCTGAAGTTTCGCTACCCGGCATGTCGCTGATCCGGAACGACAGGCTCACAAAAGGAGGAGGGGTAATTTTGTACTACCGAAACGACTTACAGTGCGAAGCCGTGGAGGATTCAGACTCGCAGTTCCCCGACTCTCTTTGGTGGTCGGTTTCAATTAAAAGGCAGAGACGCTTGCCTTATTGTCTTAGTATACCGCGCCCCTAACTCAATACCCGAAACCGACTACCACCTAACGGCTGCTTTAAGGTGCAGTTTACAACAAAAGTACACTCACATTCTTAGCATGGGTGATTTAAACGTACATTGTTTAGAAGCCCCTGCCACGATCGGAGAACAATTCAAAACCGGTCTACAAGATCTAGTAACTACTGTTCCTCCTTACAACCACATCACTTTGCCCACTCGGTTCAGAACTGGCAACAGGCCATCTGTGCTTACCAAAGCGGAGCATATGATTGATGCGTTGGTTTTAGACTGCCCCTTGGGTCGCAGTGATCACGCAGTCATCAGTTTCAACTTCGTCTGCTATGCAGAATATCTGAATGATAAAGATGAGACTGTGCAAACCATCACAAGGTACGACCGACTCGCCCAGCTAGTCAGCGCCACAACATGATCTTTCCTCGAAGAAGAACCCCCCGAAGTCGCCTGGCTCGAGTTCGTCAACACATTCAGTCAGCTGATTGCACAGGCTTCAGAGATAAAAGCTTGCAATAAGTGCAAATCCGTTTCTTTCGTTAGGAGCAGAACCCGAAAATGGATGACAGTACGCAACGCAGCATGGCGAGTGTACAGAGAAGCTCCAGCACCAGAAACTTGGGACAACTATGTAGCCCAACGTAACCACTGCACTCAACTGTTAAGAGAAGACAAAGCCACCTATCAGCAGAACATCGCAAAAACCTTCAGTGCTAAGCACAAACGGCCGTACTAGCACGTCAATAGCCTACGAAAGGTGAGGCAACGATTTCCTCCACTCAAGACGGCTGATGGCCCAACAAGAACGTCTATGGAAGCTGCAAACGCGCTGCAGATGCAATACGCCCCCACGTTTCAAAGAGTCTTGCCACCAAACGATCTACCAAGCTTTGTATTCTGCTCACCAGGACTAACCCACATCACTTTTACCGCAGAGGCTGTATTGCAAAAGCTGACGTCTCTACGCAGACACAGCTCGCCGGGTCTCGACACCACTCGTCTAGAGGCATTGGAAGCAGCACCAAGCCAACTAGCAGGACCTTTAGCTCAGTTTTTCCAGCGCTGCTTAGACCAGAACCAATGTTCCTGTATGTGGAAGCATGGAATGATAACCCGATTCACAAAGGTGGAAGCAAAACTGATCCCTCCAACTACCGCCAAGTATCCCTTCATCCTATACTCTCCAAGGTCATGGAATCCATAGTTGCCGATGCACTGGTGTGCTGTCTGGAAAACTGCAACATCATCACCCCTGAGCAGCATCGGTTTCCGTCGACAGCGGTCATGTACAACGAATTTACTAATTGCACGCAGTAGTTGGACCGAGGCAGCTAACGCTGGAGAAGGTGTTGATGTGATCTACCTGGATTTTTCCAAGGCTTTCGATCGTCTAGACCATCGGATACTACTACCCAAGCTGCAGCATTACGGGATCGGAGACTCTCTTTTAAGCTCGATCGCTAACTTTCTACTTCAACGGCAATTAGTGGTCAGAGTTCGGAGCTCTTTATCGGACCCCATACAAGTCGAGTGTGGTGTGCCGCAAGGCTCATTTCTAGGTCCATGTTTGCTTTTGTTGTTTATTAATGACCTTGCACAGGGAATCGCTTCAAACTTCCTAATGTTTGCCGACAATATCAAGATCTAGATATCAGGATCCAGGCGAACGCCGACCATCATCTGCTTCAAAGTGACCTAGGTACGGTGTATCAATGGTCGACCCAAAACGTATTGCATTTCAACATCAGTAAATGCAAGGTGCTTTCCATCTGACATCAAAGCAGCTACTCATACCGACTCGGAACGGATGTACTGTAACAATCAACTCTCGAACGTGACTTGGGTGTCCTGGTTCAAGATGACTTGGGTTGCTCCAGACAATCCCAAAAAGCCTCGAAGACCGGGAACCAACACGTCGGGCTGTTGAGGCTGGCGTTTGGGCAAATAAACAGCTCCATATTTCGACAAATGCTCAGTGCGTATGTTTGCCCTCATGTCGAATGTGCAATTCAAGCCTGGCATGCATGGCTGAAACACGATCTTAATGCACTGGAGCCGCCACAACGTCGGGCATCTAAGAACGTAATTGGAATGCGCAATCTTTCCTACCAGGAGAGGCTGCGACGACTGGGATTGTTCAGTGGAAGCTATCGGAGACTACGAGGCGACCTGATTATGGTATACTTGATTCTGCGAGAACAATATCATGTGTGCCGCCCTTTACTGCAACTCAGCAGCAATACAAACCTGAGAGGCCACTCATTAAAACTCGCAGAACAATACAGTCATCTGGAGTGCCGCAGAAATTTCTTTTCCATCCGTGTCTGTCACCAGTGGAATCCCCTCCCAGAATCGGTCGACACTAACAGTATTTAAAAGACGGTTAGACGATGCACTCATCCACTTACACTTTGTCACTTAGTACTAAGTCTCCATCCTACACCTGGAGTTTACCATGGAATTAGTTGTTGTTAACTGTGGATGCTGTGAATCTCAGAGGATCGCAGGACTGCAGCGAAGCAAACGATAAGTCCTTATTTTCATATATAAAGTATTAACTATTTTACAAACCTTATCATGATTATTGTTATGTTGATATCCCCACCAACTATCCAACGGGGCTTGTAAAGCAACGCTTCTTAACCCGTATAAATTCATTGTTCATTGTTCATTGTTCGGTGTGGCTCTCTCCCATTCCTGTACTCCACGACCGACGGTTTCGTCTTTGTTTTTACTCATCAGGTAGAGATAGCCGAGCTGGGAGTGGAACTCGGCGCTTAGGGTTTGGCGGCTGTCGCCATGATCAGTAGGCCATTGAGCTCCGCGAGCAGTGTTTGACGCAGCGATTAGAAGTAGATTTTCGGGTTTTGGCCCACCGGCATGGATCTTGGATTGCGACACGCAATCACACGTGTGGCCTCGATTGACTGACGTCCGTCTCTGCCAATACGATCACTGGGACTGCGCTTATTTGCTATTTTCTCAAACCGGCACACAGTCAGTTGGAGCTTGGAAGTGCAGGTGAAACCCATCGACGGAATACCTTGCTGGAAGCAGGTCCTGTAGGGAAGGTTCCATAGATGGCCGTGTTAATTTACTTGAACTTGCCGTTAAAACTGCATTTTTAATGTTCCCAATTTCTTAATCTCCCTAATACTCTCAAACTGCCAATCACTTCAAAAGCCGATTTGCGATCCGTTGTACAATACATGTATGGTTAACTATTTTGTGCGATTTCGATGTCCAAATTGATCAGATTACTCAGTTGGACACTGCCCCACACCTTCGAGGAATAAAATGCTTATTTATTTATGTAATTATTTCTTTACATCCGTGTCAAAGGAAACTGAAGTCGGTGCATGATATCATTTCTCGCAGTCGGTTAATATGCTGTTCGGAATACTGCCTCGACCTGAACTTGCGTCATTGCAATGAGTAGTCACCTTATGTGCTGTCTTAAAGTACAGCACAGAACACAGGTTAATAGTCGAGTGATCAGAGCTGCCTAACAACGCCCTATAACACATGGAGAATAATTACATTTTATTAACAAATAGTATAATCAAGCGTCACACTGGATATAGTGGGGTACTGTACGACGTTTTGTAGCACAGTACTTGTGAGAAAAGCAGTGCCAAATCGGTTGAAATCACCAACAAAATTGCATATTGAACAATCGAAGTGTTCTATTGCGGTCGTGGTAAACACCTTGAAATGCCTCTGCTCCAGGTTTCGAACAGTTGGGAGAAATATAGATGTTAGCCAGTAAGATTGAACGGTACGCACTGATACACCTTGGCTTGCACCTCAGAAGTAAGCAGTTGGTAGCTGAGAAGAGAAATAAAATAAAACTTTCATGGTTACGCATCAGGAAGTGTTCGTGTAGATGGTGACTCCACGGCCACGGTTAGGGGGGGGGGAAGCGCGTTCATCCCGATGACATTGGAACCCTTCTACTGATACAAGTGCGTCATCCACCTCTTGAATCCAGGTCACTTGTAGCAAAATGATGCCTATGTGCGAATATTCTCGGGAGCTGATGGTGCTTGATAGTTCATCAATTTTCTCTAAAAGCAAGCGTATTTTGGGATAAATAAGATAGTTAACCTCATGCTTCTTAAGTTTTTCCTCCGAATAGAAAGCTTCCGTTTAGCTAGATGTTTTCTTGCACAATTATTGCATTGCTTGGCGACTCGTTTCAATTTATTCCTTAAAGTTCGGCCGTTGGAAAAGACCGCCTGTGAGCTCGGAAACGCATAATGATTTCAAAATGTCGCGCATATGGTTTAACAAGTGCGGCTGGAACGATAGGAGTATCTATCCCGTGAGTGTTCGCTCTTCAGTGGGTGGTTGAACCAGTTGACCAAGGGCCTTGAAATCTAAAAGGACTTTTAATAAAGACTGCATCACACTCTGACCAACCAACTGTTGCCCACATATCCTGCACTAGCGGTTTCTGCTGCGCCGGTTACGTGAATTGAGAAAGATGAAACAAACCATCCAGAAGGCAAGACGAGCAACGTAGCTAAATATTTACAATACTAAAATACGTCAGTAATTAAAAAGGCAACATAAAGCTGAAGATGAGTCAGTTAACGGAAAGGAGAGGTTAGGTGTGGCCACGCAGAAGCAGCGAGCTGACACATAAAACATTTAACCATAGGTTCCCTAATCGCGTGAACTGAAAGCGAGTTCCAGCACTCTACAATTCTGCTCAACATACGTGTTTCCGCCCTAATACAATCAGAGCGTGGTTTGTGTAGTTTCAACGGATGACCGCGAAATCAGGTAACTAAATGACCAAGACAAGTCCGGGCCGATCATTCGCATCAGAATACGGTAGATGAGGATCAAGCCCCATTCAATACTACCGGTTGTGCATAGAGTACATCCCCAAACCAAGCAGTCGTTCGGGAAACGTCTTCTCCCGTAGATCTTGCACTAACCTTTTACCCTCTCTTAAGACCTTCTCCAAATCCATTTTGTCTCGGATAGGACATGGTGAGTAAGCCTGGGTACAATATTCCAAGTGGGGTCGTATGAATGCCGAGCATCACTTCATAAACATAAATGCCGTTACAACTTTGAAGGAGCGGCGAATAAGCGACACCACAGGAACCCCCAACAGGTAGCCTTCTAATTGTCTCCAGAATGTAGGGCTGATGGCTGAAGGCACCTAGATCAACCTGCCGAGTAAAAACATGGAGCTCACCACCGTCAGCAACATATCGTATGGGAGGAATAGCAGATCGTATTCAAAGCACAAAACACTTGGCCCGATATATGGGCATCAACCATAAAGCTGACCACTCCCAAAGTCTTTCCAAGGCATTCTGAATTCTTGATTTCAGAAAACTTGGTAGACGACCGGTTAATGTATTTATGGTAATAGACCATAAATATATTAACCGGTCGTCTACCAAGTTTTCTGAGATCGTGACTTCCCGATCGGTTCCAGATATGTTCCAAGACATTCTGAATTCTCTCAAAATCCCCAGGGACATCCACGATGTTCCAGAGCTTAATGTCATCAGTAAAAATTTGTGACCGGCTAGAACGAACCAAAAAATAATAGTTAGTATTAGACCAAAAGTGTGTGCTAGAAATTCCACAGAATGGAAACGCAATGTACGACCAAATTTTAAGGCCCCGTCATATCTTGTTCTCGATAACACGAGGCCCGCCTGAGTAGGCATGATCATAGTTGTACCATCACCAATGATGACAAATGTGTAATAAGCTTACGCGGCTGGTACTAACATACTGGATCTATGTTATGTGCATATTTTAGGGTGGTGGACATAGTGGTTATTTAGAAGACAGAAAAACCACAAAAACGGGGGGCGGACGGAAACAGTCGCAATGAGGGAGGAAGACAGAGGCCACGCTGACCCAGCGGAACGAGACGAGAACGAGTCTCGAGCGCCAAGAAGAACAGAGTGGGTATTCATCGAAAACGCAATAAATCAGACAAAAGTGCCGTTGCTGCAGCCTCCAGGATCGACTTCAAGCAGAGTGATGCATCCAAGATTATGTAAATTACGAGCTCTCGAACGACTCCTACCCGATCAGAATGGTATACGTAGAAACGGAGATACGAGGGTGAAATAGGCAGGGAATATTCCACCACCAAGTCCCGAAAGTGCACGAACGTGTTGCCAGTGAACGCCTGAAGAGATGGTGCGTCGTGGGAAGAAAATGTGGCTCATTTGTGTACGCCTGTGTGAGTGGTCAGATAGCTTGCGATCACAACTATAAAATTAGTTTTTTATTGGCGCATCCTTCTTATAACAATATGTATTTATATCGGTATAAATTTGTGTAGCTGTGTTGCTTGCATCTGTAAATGTGACGCCGATGTTGTGCTTGTGTTCGGTCGAGTCGTCCACGTGAGCAGGAGTGAAAGGGAAACTTTGTATTGCATGACTGGCGTCCCTGGAGTGAGTAGGACCATGGAATTAAGCAGGAGGCAGTGACTTTATGAAGTGGGGAGTCACATCCACCATGTCACACTGTCGGTAGACAGATATTTGTGGTTGTTCAAAGGGAGAACGCTTGCCAGGAAGAAACGCGCCACGTCTTGAAACACCGCCCTCGAACTATTCGCTAGAACGGGATTAACCCCGGGTCACACGGATGACACCACGGGAGGTTATTTGGCGAGCCTGCGGAGCAGAAAGATGATGTTTTATCAGCTCCATCATTCCCAGATCATCTCAAGGATTACTCAGTTATTGCTATCATTGTTATCTCACCAGACCTCGCATCTGACTTTACATAACATATATGTTGCTTTGGGTGGAATGCGGCTAATTGGTCAAATGGAATCTTCGAAAGCCTGACAGCGTTTTCTGGAGGGGGTCCAGCGACGCTTTACAAAAAGCTGTGCGGCTATGCCTCAAAGAGATCAAGGCCACGATTCCAAAATTTACCACGTGACTCGGAGAACGTATTTTCTAGTCCACCACACAAGACTTGAAACGAAATTCCAATTGGTATCAGAACATTTTGTACATTGCGTAATTTTAAGTTTGCGATTAGTTGGTAGTTAGCCGTCCAAAACGCGATTAATATAACCGGGATATCACAATCCATGAATAACACTTAGGAGAACAGTATTGATAGCGACTGACTAAATTACAAACAACAAATGTAGATCATTTTTGGACTAAAAGCCCTTTCATTTCATTTTTCTTCCCATCCCAGACATCTGGGAGGATGGGTGCGAATAGTTGCTTGGGCTTGAACACGGCCTTCCAAGATGGGGTGTGTAGCAGAGTTCGCTGGGTCCAGGCTTTTGTTATTAATTATTCATGATGATCGTGTGGATCAGAGTGTATCATCGGTGTGATGTCGGGGCGGGCTGGTCGGACTGCAAAAAGTACTGGCTAGTCCAGAAAAAGGCCGATAAGACATTTCATCCGCTGCAGACTCGACGGTGTGCTTAGGAGGTGTCACTCCCCCCCACCGCACTGCAGTCCATGGTCCTCGTCCAACGAACAAATCCGAGCGTCCTCGTCCCACAAAGAAATCCGGCGTCCTTATCGGCAACGCCTAGCCAGGCGTTTGGGGACCAATCCGGTCGTGGCCGTTCGCGGTCTAGGGCAACTGACTGTTTCTTGGGTCAAGAAGGGGGCTTTGGGTCGGCTAGGGTCACTCAGGGGTTAAGTTGAGCCGGTTCGGGAGTCATGTGGGGGTCACCAGTTGTTGGTTGGCGCCTGGGATACTAGTCGGTATTCAATGACACATAAGAGACGTGTCAAACACAAGACTGTATAGAAGTTGGAGGCAACTGGACCTAACGTGCATTGTGCAGGCTACAAAAATCGGAAGCGAGGCAACTAGCGTGTGAAGCGGTGCAGCAAGATACTCATCAAAAAAACATTTGTGTCAAGAGAAGTGCCGTCAGTAAAACAAATGGACGTTTTGGAGGTTAAAACAACGGTAAAATCCAAGGTAGCAAACATACTGGAAGAGCGTGTTTTTTAAGGTACACTGCAGGTGCGGGGACGAATGAAATCATTGTATCTGCGTACTGTTTCTTCACTTTCCAGTTGTATGTCGGCCTCAATCTCTGAACTTGTAAGCACAGTTCCTGGCTGTCATACCTGTTCGTGTGGGAGTTTCTTGTACACAACTCGTTTTGCTACCAAATCCTGGGTTTAGCTGGTGTGCGTCCACTCAAAGGCATGCGCTGTTGTGGGCAATGCCTAGACTGATGGGGTCTGGGAAAAGTAGGTCTAGTCTCATACGTAGCCGACGCGCAAACATAGTTTCCCCTGGTGTGGTGCGATCCGTGAGTAGGAATCGGTCAAGTGTGGTGTGCAAAGAGCCGTGCCGTTGCTTCAGGAGACCGGCCCTCACGGTTTGTACCGCGCTTTCCGCTAAACCATTTGACGCTGAGTGGTATTGTACGGAAGTCATGTGGTGGATGTCATTGCACGTATTGTTTGAACTCTGCACTGGTGAACTGGGGACGGTTACCTGTGACCAATGTTTTCGGTATACCTTGCATGAATAAACTACAACGTAACATTGATTGTAATTTCTGCAGTGACATTAGCGACGACATGTACATCTATCCACTTGGAGTACGCATTCACCAGGATTGGCAACTTCCTTTTCAATCGGACCGAAATAATCAGTGTGGACTTACTTCACTTTACTGCGGTTCTCTCCTGGGACAGGATGAACCGGCTTCATGAATGTCCCGGATTGCAGCTGCCCGAGCGCGGCGATCGGCGACAAGCTCCAAGCAGATACCGATCCAATGTTTTCTCCAGTGACGAGCACCGTGCACAGCATGGAGTCCCAGAAGATGGACGTGCGATTCCACTGCAGTTAGCCACCTTTTCAATTGTCCACCACGGCGATGACACTAATCTTGGCAAGACGAGGGTGAAATCACGGCATTAATGAAGTCAGTGTCTGGTCTGCGGAGGACATGACCGAAACCCTGAAATCTGCGGAGTCGGATGAGCGCTGTGAGGTTCGGAAAATCGTAACTACACTTATGTATTTTGTCATTGCTGATGCGGTCATGCCACTGCGTTTTCAAAATAAGTCTTAGATACCAATTTCCAAAACCTTCCAGCTTCCGGGTGTCTTCGAATCGCAGCGGCAACCATAGAATAAAATAGCGCGAACGATTGCTGAGAAGACTTGAATTTTCGTTCTCAGACTAATTTCTGTCCTTCGCCACAGCGTGTTTCTCAGTTGTAAGAAGGCTGTTCTAGCGCCGTCGATACGATTCCGGATTTAGAATGTAGCATGACCAATGGGGAGAATAGTGTATCCAAGATATTTGAATGCAGGAACAAACTCGATAGGTTGTCCATGTAAGGAGAGTGTCAGGGCGGACTGGGTGGCTAACGATGTGAAGTACTTCTTCTTGCTGATGTTAATTTCGAGACCGATCCTAGGCAGCTTGGCCGTTCCGAATTCACAGTGACTGTAGTGATATAGCATCTTCCGCAAAAATACCGATATCGTCAGCAGATTCTAGATCTGACGGAATGAAGTCGGGCTAACTTGAACACCATGATAGCCCTCAAGGGCACGATGCAAAACACAGTGGACTGTCAAATTTAACAGCACTGGAGAAAGTGGGCAACCCTGCCGGATTCCAGTTTTGATGTCGAATTCCTCTGTTTCAATGGAACAATGGTTTTATAAGGGAAAAAGAGAACTCTTAACAGGTCCCGTAGGATGGTTATGGTGAAACTACAAAATATAAAGTGTTGTTAGGAAAATTGGGTTAAGACCATTGAACTCATTGAAGTATACTTAGTGTACACTGTAAATCCAAGCCAAATCCATATGGAATGACGGCAAATGGGATGTTGGTAATAATCGTGTCTCATCCTGGTGTACACACAGTAGGTGACAAACGTGGAACGAAATCTGTGCTGTGACCGCCAGCGCAATCGCTTACACACACTTGTATTTATCCATAGGTAAGGGGTCATGGAAAATGGTGCAGCGAAAAAAGTGCACAGTCAACTCGGGCTTTGAACTCCGACAGAGTGGGAGCACATATGACAGATTCCGATAGGGCATTCCACGTACGGCAAACGCGTATGAAAAAGAAATTCCGACGGCATTCCAAGCGACTGTACTGCTCTGCCAGTTTGAGATGGTGGCCTCTCAAATTGCTGTTGTGACTGAGCTCTAGTAAGTAGCGGAACGTGTGGTTGGGATCTCTCAAAATTTGGTAAGTCAAAATGAGGTCCCCGCGCAATCGCCGATACTGTCCGCTGAAGACCCCGAGCACTTGAAGCCTTCGTTCATACGGCAAATTATACAGACCCTTGACATTCTTGGTTTCCCGGCGTTGGGGTATCTCCAAGGCGGTGAGATCTCTCCTCAGCCATGGCTGCCAGACATGTATTGCGTATTCCACATGTGGCCGTATGTATGAGCCGAGAAGTGGTGGAAAAATCGAAGGGTCGAATCGTCCAAATGCACGCTTCAAGAGGCCCACATGTTGGATGCCCCTCCTAGACGCCGTTTCAGCCTGCTTCGAACATCCCAGGTCGACCTGGACAAAACTCACAGATCCTTCTCACCAGAAGACGTTTGAAGCACCTGGTTGCCAAGTTTGTAGGAGTGCACCAACTTGTGCCGTAGGTGCGGCACTCTGCATTTGCCCACATTGAATCAAATTGGATTCTGGACTGACCACACATATTGTAGCGAGAAACGACAAGACAGGGGGGTAGACGTTTATTGCACACCGAAAATGGGCACATGAGGGTCTCACGCGCGCCATCGAATATCGACTAGATTTCCGTCCCACCACGCAACACAGGTACGGATGTTAGAGGCGAGCCAGTCCTTTCGCTTCGGGAGCTCTGACTTGGAAGACCCGCCTTCCTGTTTTCGCCTCGATCTCCACTTCTCTGTACCCGATTTGGATCGGCCAGGAGTCGTTCGAGAGCTCTCGACTTGCTTGTTCTGGGCTGTGTCAATCGGCTCGGCCTCGGTCCTGTGGGCTGCGCTAGCGGCGTATATGTCTGATTTATTGCGCTGTCCACATATTCCCGCTCCGTAGTTGCGGGCCCAGGCTCGTCGCTAGCCGTCCTTTGCGATCCGCTCTCAGCTAACTCGGAAGAGCTCCCCCGAGCATTCTTGGAAGCGGCCTCTCTACACCCGCCCCTCCTCCAGGACCTTTCTTCCTCTCGTACCATGGTCGCAGGAGAGCAGCATTCACCCAACGTTTCATTCCTCCGCAGTCGATTAAGAAGTTGCCCGCTTTCTGGTCGATAATGGTGTAGGGGCCTTTCCAGCGTTCTCTGAACTTGCTTGCGCCCGGCCCGTCATGATCCGGCCGATCGTTGTTCCGTAACTTGACTCGTTCTCCAATCCTGAATGGCCTCCACTTGTGAGCCTCATGCCTGGCGTCGTAATTTCGCTTATTCCGCGCTTGTCGAGCTTTGGTTTCGCTTCTAGCTTTCCATCGCAGTCGCTCTTGATGCTCAGCTGGATGTTTCCACTCACCCTGGTTCGGTAGGCAAGTATCGAGCGCAATCCGTGGTTCTCTGCCGAACAGTAATTCGAATGGCGAGACCTTGGTGGTTGATTGCATGCTGGTCCGATACGCGATCAGAACCTGAGGCAAAGCATCTTCCCATGCCAACTTCGTGCAGTTTATCCACGTCTTCAATGTCCGGTTGAACCGCTCGGTCATCCCGTTGGTTTGTGGGTGGTACGGTGAAGTTCGCCGTCTCTGGATGCCCCACTTGTCCAACACTGCCTTAAACGCTTTTGACTCGAAGCAGGGCCCTTGGTCCGTGATGATACACTGTGGGATCCCATACCTTGCAGGCACATTGAATTCGAATACTTGCGACACTGTCTCGCCTGTTTGGTCCTTGATTGGTATGGCTTCCACCCATCGAGTGAAGTGGTCAATCATCACTAGAATGTATCTGTTTCCTGTTCGACTCACTGGTAAGGGCCCAAAGACGTCCAGTCCCCAACACTGAAGTGGCTCACCAACCTCCATCGATCGCATCGGCGGTCTCGGGGACTCCATCTCCCGACTCGTTTGGCAGTTTGGGCACCCCCGAATGTATGCCGCGACGTCCTTCCTCATGGTTGGCCAAAACACTCGCCTCCGCAGCAATTCAAAGACCCGCTCGAATCCCATATGGGCGCCATCATGAGTTATGCGCATCACACGTTCTCGCCGATTTGGTGGAACAAAAGGCACTTTCCGTCCGTCTATCGCCACCACCACGTTATCGTTTTCGACCTTCAACCTGTCCCAGATCTTGAGGAGTTCCTCCACCTCTTCCGATGTGGCCTCCGGTTTGGTGCCAGCCTGTAAGTGAGAGCACAACACCTTCACGAATTCATCTGTCCTTTGATCTCCCAGCAGGTTCATCTCCCCCATCGCGATCGCACGCACCGGTATGGCATTGTCTGGCATGATGTCGTCCAAACACGGACGTGACAACATATCTGGCAATACATTCTGCGTTCCATCCACGTGCTCAATGGTGAAGTTGAATTCCTGCAATCGGTAGGCCCATCGCGCAAGCCGTCCCCGCGGGTCTTTCGCCGTCATCAACCACGAGAGCGGTTTGTGGTCAGTGACGACCCGGAATTCATTCGCCAGTAAGTAATTTCTCCACTTCTCTAACGCCCACACGATGGCCAAGCATTCTTTCTCCGTTGTTGAATACTTCTGTTCCGCCCCCGTCAGCACTCTGCTCGCGTACTCCACCACCCCAGCCGGTTGAGACAAAACCGCACCGATCGCCACGTTGCTTGCGTCGACAGCCACAGTGAACCTCTCACCAGGATTGGGTAGCCGTAGACATGTCGGGGCTTCTGCTATGCATGCCTTTAGATGGTCAAAGGCTTGATCCGCTTCAGCTGTCCACACGAACGGCACGTCCTTGCGAAGCAGCTTTAACAACGGGCTGACCTTCTCTGCGAACTGGGGCACAAACTTTGAATCATATGCCACCACTCCCAAGAACGAACGGAGCTGACGCTTGGATTTTGGTTTTGCGAAGCACTTGATCGTCTCGCGTTTCTCCGGAAGTGGATGGACTTGACCATTGCCCACGATGTGACCCAAGCATACAATTGACTTTTGGGCAATCTGCGACTTTTTACGACTGAGTTTCAGACCAGCTTCGTCCAGTCTCTGCAGTACTGCTCCAAGTCTGGTCACATGTTCCTGTTCCGTCTCAGAGAAGACGATGATGTCATCACCATACACAACCACGCCTTGCAGGTTTGCCGGGACCATCAGCAACAAACGCCTGAATGTAGCAGGGGCGTTGCACAATCCAAACGGCATTCTCAAAAACTCATACTGCTGGCCATTGACACTGAAAGCCGTCTTGTGGCGATCTTCTTCTGCGATCGGCAGTTGCCAATATCCCGAGCGGAGATCAATCAGAGATATCTGCTTGGCACTGTGAAGGCTTGAGAAAATTTCTTCCATCTGAGGCATCGGGAATGCATCCTTCACCGTCACCTGTTTAGTTCTCTGAAATCGATGCAAAATCGATAGGTTCCGTCGGCCTTCTTCGTCAATAGCACGGGTGATGAATACGGGCTGTGCGTTCGCCTGATGATTCCTTTCGATTCCATCTCGGTCACCTGCTTCTGTACCTCAACCAAGGTGTTCTGTGGAATTCGTCTGAAGATTGGCTTGCATTGTCCTCCTGGGATCAACGGTATTCGGTGTTCAACCAATTGCAAAATCCGTAATCATCTTCCGCGTCTGTGAATAAGTGGGCATACCTGCTCAGTACGTTGACTATTTCACGGTTCTGACAATCAGGCACGGCTTTGAGGGCACCAACCCGGTACGGTCTCCCCTTGTTTATCTCGATCGTCTCGTTAGCCACGATCACCACATCGTTTTTCAGGTCAATCGTGGACACCGAGCCGTTTCAGAATGTCGGTTCCGATGATGGTTTCGGTCGTCTCCTCCACGATGAACATGTCATGGCGGATGAGCGATTTCTCCTATCCTGATTCGTAACCGCTGCGTGCCCGTCACTTTCAAAGAATGCCCGCCGACCGTCTGCATCGTGATTGAAGATGGTTTACTGGAACCCCATTGAACCTCTTCTTAATTGACACTGCCGCTCCTGTGTCTACTATGGCTCGGACAGACACACCTTCTATAGTG
>OX104067.1:1504326-1537523 GCA_944474145.2 Dicrocoelium dendriticum | reverse complement strand
CCCTATCCGTTTTCAAAAAGCGCCTTGACGATACACTGTCACATTTATACTATGTGCTATAGCGCATGACCACCAGATGCTGGCACTAATGCCCAACAGACAGTGGATAGTGCCATAACCCTACTCGAGAATGAGTCACTCGAAACTCTTTGCAGACAATTTGATAAACACTACTACTATAGAAACTGGATTTCTGTATCCTGTCGAAGAAGACAGTTGCACACGAGTAAGCTTTATCCTTTCTATTTTTTTTCCGCCTATTATGTGATCAATACCATTCCCCTGTTGCTTTGTGTGCGTACATTCTCAGTTCAAACTCTCTATATACGGCAGTGCAGTCAAATCTGTAATCGCCCAAACTGACGACTCCAGTATCCCTTGATAGTTATTTTCTCACTCTAAACGCCCTACAGGACATGTCAAGCACGTGCCTTTTTACCCTGTATAAATCATTGTTCATCATTGTTCATATCATGACCTGAGTGGGATGACTCGTTGAATGATGCAGTCTTCCCTCATCTGTTCGCCAGGTAATCGGCGGACATATAGAGATTGCTGGTCAGAGCACCGGATGATGCACTCATCGCTGAAAACCACCTAAAAGGAAACACAAAAACGCAGAAAACACGGCAGAAGTAATGTAGACACAATTTTTCTGGAAGATACTTATGAAAATGAAACTTCCGCTTCTTACCCGTTCCCAGTCTTCTTTTGGACCATTTTTGAAGCTGTTTGGCCCATTCTTGTCGTTTTTCTTTCATTTGTTTGGTCAACTTTTGCTTCTTCAGAGGCCTGCAAGCTCGAAGTTCAGAATCCAAAAGTCGTCTTCTTACAGTTCTCGAACTAACTGCAACACCATGCTGTTCCAACATCCCTTGTAGCTGCCTGCTAGATGCTTTGCGATTCTTTAGGCATTCCCTTAGTAGAAGTGAGTCGTCTCGAGCTGTTGTTGCTCTTCTGCGACCACATTTACCGGAACGTTTAGGGGACAGGAGTACATCCTTTTGCAATTTCTTTCCAAGTCAACATACAGACGCTGGGCTGACACCAGTCTTAGTTGCAATTTCTACTCCTTTAACATCTTCTCTCAATAAAATTTCAATTTGTGCACACTTTCGAGGGGTTAGGTCACGTAATTTATCCATTAATATGCCAACACCATCTGAAAACTGGCGATCAATACGGTTGTGTTGTTTCTTGAGTAGACACCTTGAAAAATAGCAATAAAAGTAATTAAACATACCTATAAATTGATCCAGAACCAGACAAATGTAATCCTGAAATGTAGACTACGGCTGTAAATAACGAAGTATGATAAAAATGTGACCGTCCGTTTACATAACTACTGTACACGTCACATCAATCAATTTGTCATGATTTACATAAAATCGCACCTACTATGCTTTTGCGTGTTAACTCATTGAAAATTGCCAAAGCACCATTTACGAAATATAAACCTAGATGAATTGCTATTCGATATATTTTATTCTTGGTAAATCTAACCATTTTACAGTTACATCATTTGATTCTTACGAGATGTGATGTAAGATGAAAAAAGTTACTGATTGAAAAATTATTTGGCCAATACTGTACTTAATCGTGGATGCATCACTCTGCTTGGGTCCGGTCCTGGAGGCTACAAGAACGGCGCTTTTGTCTGATTTATTGTGTTTTCGACGAAAACCCTATCTGTTCTTCTTGGCTTTCGAGACCGGTTCTCGTCTTGTTCCTCTGGGTCAGCGTGGCCCTTGTCTTCCTCCCTCATTGCGCCTATCCCCGTTTCCACCCGCCTCCCATTTCGTGTTTTTTCTGTCCTAAAAGCAATCACCACCTTCCGCCACCTTAAAATATGCACATCACATATATCCAGCATGCTAGTACCAGCCGCGTAAGCTTATTACACATATTCCATCATTGGTGTTGGTAAAACTATGATCATGCCTACTAAGGCGGGCCTCGCGTTATGGAGAACGTGGTATGGCGGGGCCTTAAAATCTGGAAGTGCATTATGATTCCTTTTGGTGGAATTTCTAGCACACACTTTTAACCTAATACCAACTAATATATTTTAAAGAAGAGTAGTAGGGGGAATTGAATGGTATAGGTAGCAAATCGTCACATCTAGACTCACTCAGACAGTCATCACGCGTCCGGGAAAGCACTGTACGCGCGTTTCATCCTTTTGGGAATCGTCAGCAGTGCGCATTCCACACTGCTTATAATGTCATAAGTCAATTGGCGGCTTAACTTTGGTACGTTGTCGCTTGGTGAGGGGGCTACCCTGTCCACTGCACGGCAGTAACGTGTAAGTCAGTGGATAGTGAGCGGCGCTATATCACATCTAGTAACTTATTCACGATGGTCGTTGCCGTCCTCCGTAGCTCAGTGGTCTCAACCACGGACTGGCAACAGTCGAGTTGCGGGTTCGAGCCCTACCAGGGTCAGATGGAATGCGCACTGCTGACGATTCCCGAAAGGATGAAACGCGCGTACAGTGCTTTTCCGGGCGTGTGATGGCTGTCTGAGTGAGTCTAGATGTGACGAAATTCTACCTATAATATTTTTAGGTCGTTTCAGCCGGTTGCAAGTGTTTGCGATGACGTTAAGTTCTGGAACATCGTGGATGTTCCTGGGGGTTTTGAGAGAATTCAGAATACCTTGGATAGACTTTGGGAATGGTCAGCCTTATGGTTGATGCCCACACATCGGGCCAAGTGTTCTCTTCTCCGAATACGAGCTGCTAGTCCTCCCATACGATATGTTGCCGACGGTGGTGAGATCCATGTTTTCACTCGGCAGGTTGATCTAGGTGTCTTCAGCCATCAGCCCTACATTCTGGGGACTATTAGAAGGCTGCCTGTCGGGGTTTCCTGTACTGTCGCTTATTCGCCGCTCCTTCAGAGTTGTAATGGCATTTATGTTTATGAAGTGATTCTCGGTATTCATGGGACCTCACTTGGAATACTGTACCCAGACTTATTCACTATGTGCTATCCGAGAGAAAATGGATTTGGAGAAGGTCTTAAGAGAGGTAGAAGGTTAATGCAAGGTCTACGGGAGAAGACATTCCTCGAACGACTGCTTGGTTTGGGGATGTACTCTATGCACAACAGGTAGAATTGAAGGGGGGTTGATCCTCATCTACCGTATTCTGATGGGAATGATCGTCTTGGACTTGTCTTCGTCATTTAGTTACCTAGTTTCGCGGGCATCCGTTAAAGCTACGCAGACCACGCTCTGATGGTATTTGGGCGGAAACTCATTTATTGCGCAGAATTGTAGAGTGCTGGAACTAGCTTTCAGTTCACGTGATTAGCGAACGCATTTTTAACTGTTTTGCATGTCAGCTCGCTGCTTCTGCGTGGCCACACCTAAAATCTCCTTTCTGTTAACTGACTCATCTTCAGATTTATGTTGCCTTTTTTAAATACTGACGTATCTTAGTATTGTAAATATTTAGCTACGTTGCTCGTCTTGCCTTCTGGCTAGCTTGTTTCATCTTTCTCAATTCACGTAACCGGCGCAGCAGAGACCGTTAGTGCAGGATACGTGGGCAACGGTTGGTCAGAGTGTAATTCGGTCTTCATTATTAGTCCTTGTAGACTTCAAGGCCCTTGGTCAACGGATTCAACCACCCACTGAAGAGTGAACACTCAGGGGATAGATACTCGTATTGTTCAAGCCCCACTTGTTAAACCATATGCGCGTCATTTTGAAATCACTATGCGTTTCCGAGCTCCCAGGCGGTATCTTCCAACGGCCGAACTTTAAGGAATAAATTAAAACGAGTTTAAGCAGCGCAATAATTGTGCAAGAAAACATCTAGCTAAACGTAAGGTTTCTATTCGGAGGAAAAACTTAAGAAGCATGAGGACAACTATCTTTTTTCCCAAAAAACGCTTGCTTTTAGAGAAAACTGATAAACTATCAAGCACCATCAACTCCCGAGAATATTCGCACATAGGCACCATTTTGCTACAAGTTACCTGGATTCAAGAGGTGGATGACGCACTTGTATCAGTAGAAGGTTTCCAATGTCATCGGGATGAATGCGCTTCCACCCCCCCCCTCAACCGTGACGGTGGAGCCACCATCTACACGAACACTTCCTGATGCGTAACCACGAAAGTTTTATTTTGTTTCTCTTCTCAACTACCAAATGCTTACTTCTGAGGTGCAAGCCAAGGTGGATCAGTGCGTACCGTTCAATCTTACTGGCTATCTATATTTCTCCCAAGTGTCCGTAACCCGGAGCAGAGGCATTTTACGGTGAGTTTGCCGCGACCGCAATAGAACACTTCGATTGTTCAATATGCAATTTTGTTGGTGATTTTAACCGACTTGACACTGCTTTTCTCACAAGCACTGTGCTACAAAACGTCGTACATTACCCCACTAGATCCAATGTGACGCTTGATTATACTATTTGTTAATAAAATGTAATTATTCTCCATGTGTTATAGGGCGCTGTTAGGCAGCTCTGATCACTCGACTATTTAGTTGTGTTCTGTGCTCTAATTTAAGACAGCACATAAGGTGACTACTCATTGCAATGACGCAAGTTCAGGTTGAAGCAGTATTCCGCACAGCATATTGACCGACTGCGAGAAATGATATCATGCACCGACTCCAGTTTACTTTGACACGGATGTAAAGAAATAAATACATAAATAAGCGTTTTATTCCTCGACGGTGCGTGGCAGCGTCCAACTGAGTAATCTGATCAATTTGGACATCGAAATCGCATAAAATAGTTAACCATTCATGTATTGTACAACGGATCGCAAATCGGCTTTTGAAGTGATTGGCAGTTTGAGAGTATCAGGGAGATTAAGAAATTGGGAAAATTAAAAATGCAGTTTTAACGGCAAGTTCAAGTAAATTAACACGGCCATCTATGGAACCTTCCCTACAGGACCTGCTTCCAGCAAGGTATTCCGTCGATGGGTTTCACCTGCACTTCCAAGCTCCAACTGACTGTGTGCCGGTTTGAGAAAATAGCAAATAAGCACAGTCCCAGTGATCGTATTGGCGGAGGCTGACTTTGTAGTCAACCGCGGCCACGTTTGAGATTGCATGTCGCAATCTAAGACACACAGCGGGTGCTCCAGAAAGCCGAAAATCTACTTCTAACCGCGGGGTCAAGCAGTGCTCGCGGAACTCACTGGCCTGGTGGTCTTGGCCATAGCCGCCAAGCACTATGCGCCGAGTTCCACCGCCAGCTCGGCTATCTCTACCTGATGAGTCCAGACCAAAAGAACACCGTCGGTCGTGGAGTGCACGGATGGGAGATCCATACTGTAAGCCATTAGCTGTTTAACATATGTTGTTATATTATAAATAGGCTGTTTTCATGTATACATAATAGGCGATGGATCCTCGGCCCGTTCTTTCATGCGGATCGTCTAAGTATAACACTTTTTCTTAGTTGTCAAAGAGACAGTGGCGGTATGCATTGCATGGGTATAATCTTTTAGTTTGTAATCCCTAATCCATCAGCTCAAGAAATCAGTTCAGATGTGGCCTATAATGAAATAATAAGGAATATAAAGTATGCGGAAGTAAAGCCTAATAACATTGACAATCAAATTCTTGGAAGATACTTGGAACCGATCGAGTAGTCATGAGTTCAGAGAGGTTTGGAAACAATCGGTTTGGTATAGTAGTTTGGTAAGGTTTCGCCACTAACATAGAGGCTTCGTCAGACCAGGTGAATCAGTGGGCAATTGGTGTGGGATTTTATAGCGAACATGGGCGATAACCGCTTTACCCGAGTCTTGAGCCATGCGTCATTACAGGAACAGTTCGGGATGTCACCTCAGGTGGTTCGATCACAGTGGGAATAGTCCAGGTGTTCCTTTGTGCGTCATGACATTGACGGATAAGCCCGTAGTGTTGGCAATAGGAGTCGGTTTGCACGTTTCAATCTGATCCACGCATCGATGCTCGTCAAACTGGTCGGCTTAAGACCGCCCGCCACGCAGTAGGGATTTCTACCCCCTCCATTCTATTCACGCAGTCGTCAGACTTGGCAATTTCCACCTCCTCGGCAATCAACCGCTGAGTGGTTGATCGGATACCCTTCCTAATGACCTCCACGTTTTCCAAGTCTATCTGGTAACCCGTGTCTAATGCATGCACAGCTACGGCCGAGTCTCTTATTATTGCCTGATATTCAAACTCGTTTCTTGGTAGTCTTGCAATGCGTCTCCTATGCTCAGAAATTCGTGTGCGTAATTCTCTCGCTGTTTGGCCTATGTACACATGTGCACAGTCCTTACATTTAATTTTATAAACACAGTTAGTCGTCCTATCCTTGGGAAGCGGGTCCTTCAGGTGTACCAGCGCCGAACGTAACGTTCGACCTCGGTGAAAGATCACCCTTATATTTTCCTTGTTTAATACCTTCCGAATTGCCTCTGAAGTGCCTTCCTTGTACGGAATTCCGACCGTCCCTATCTACTCGGCTGGGGGTCTTGACTGCCGGTGTAGCACTTTATGTAATTGGCGTTTAACTAGCCGTCTTGGGTAACCACTTTCTAATAGTTTGCCCATTGCCACTTTCCGCGCAGCCTTTTTGTCCTCCTTCATTGTGCACAAGGTTTGTGCTTTCCAACCATGAGGTCACCGGTTCGAATCCGCGTAGGGGTGGGCGTCCTCGCGGTATACTCAGCCCGCGCGCGACTGGTGGTGGTCGCGCGGCAGCGAAGCGCCGTTACGGCGTGTAAGCTGACACATCCCACATTGTGCCCTGTAGAAAAGCGCTGAGGCTATCCCAGCATAAACCTGTTTCGGATGACCCGAGGTGTAGTGGAGTACGCCATCAGTATCCGTTGGCTTGCGATATATTGTCGTCTTTAAATTTCCCTCATTCCTGTGAACCAGGCAGTCAAGAAACGATATTGTGCCGCTACAAGATTCTAACTCAATAGTAAACTGTATTCTCTTATCAATAGAGTTTAAGTTATCAAGCAATTCGTCCTTCTTATCCCGTTTAACAAGTACAAAGGTGTCGTCTACATAACGCCACCAAACTTTGGGTGAGTTAATGTTGTTTGTTAACGCCCTTTTCTCGAATTCTTCCATATACAGGTTCGCCAGTACCGGGGATATTGGCGATCCCATGGCGAGACCTTGTTCCTGACTGTAAAGCTTTGACTGAAAAACGAAGTAAGACATGTTAAGACACACTGTCATACCCTCGATTATCTGGTTAACTGTTAGTTTCGTCCGATCATTCAGAGTGACATCTTCATTTAGACAACGTCTTACTATTCCTAGCGCCTTTTCTTTAGGTACATTGTTGAAAATTGATGTGAAATCGAAGCTGACCATCAACCCATCTGACTCGATTTTGAGACTTGCTATCTTTTGAGCAACCGCATAAGTTTTTCACAAATGTACTCGTTCGCCCTGTTAGAGGCTGCAATAGCCTTGCCAAATGTCGCGCAAGTTCATGGGTCGGAGAGCCTATACCGTCGACTATGGGCCGGGTTACAAAGCAAGCGAGGGTGATCCTTTCGGCTACCGGCCGGCCGGCAAATAGAGACCAAATTGATGATTTTTGTCGCAAAGGTGCTTGAGACTTCATCACCTGTGATATGCAAATTGTGCCGTTTTCGCCTGTTGTGGCAGACTTTGCGGCGGGTCCGACTCTGTAAGTTGAGCCGTTCGTCTGTGATGTTCTGACTGTTTCTATCACTTTCGCTACGGTCACATAAGAGGGAGCAACTCTATGGAATTTCCTAGCCAATGCAATTTCGCATATCTGCTTGGGAAGCCCACTTCGCAATTCACCGCAACGATTTAGGAAAAAAGTTGCCACCAGTGCTGCATTTCTGCTATTTCCACTATCGTATTTTGCTATCCTTTTCAGACTTAAATCTAGGTATAAGGAGTATGCGGTGTTTCTGATGGTGTCAAACAAAATACACACGTTCATTTTCATACGGTGCGGCCAGATCGGATCAAACTGAAGTGCACGACAGCGATCCATGTTTGACCTGGTTGTTAGCCGTAAAGGCCGTTTAGTTAGTGGCCGTGACACTTGTTCGAAAGAGATTCGATCACATTGTGTGGATAACACCACACCATTTTTGCTCAATTTTCTCGTGGACTCCGTCCTGGAGTTATTCCCTTGCGGAATCTCATGATGCAGGTGTTGTGGTGCCGCCTGGTGGAAAGCCGGTTGGTCTTCATTATGCGGACGATATTGTCTTGCTGTTTAACGATGTTGGGATAACCTAGTCGACCCTGAATGACCCCTCAAGTGATGCAACCATTTAACATGTGGTTCACACTTTCCAAGTGCAAAGTGTTGTTACAAGACCACCAGCCAATTGATGACCCATCGACCCTGGATAACGAGGAACTTGAGGTCGTTGATCAATTCACTTACCTTGGCAGCTGCATCAGCAACGATGGATACATAAGCTCTGGAGTCATTTCACGTAGTGCCTAAGTCAGAACTACCTTTTGGAACCTGCGACATTTTTAGCATCAGGAAGGGGATTCCCTCGGTCTGAAAGGCGACAGTAAGGGCTTCTTCTTCTTCTGAGGCACTTTCAAATCTTTGATCATCGCTGTCTGCGGAGCATTGCTGGTGTCGGGTGGCACCATCGTGTCCACAACGATGATTTGCGTAGGCGAGTGCTGGGCACTGATTATCATGCTAGTTCCTTAGAGAAACAGGTAGAACTGAATGTTCCCTAGGCTTGGGTACGTATTGCAGATGCCCGATCACCGCTTACCGAGGAGGGTCTTGTTTAGTCAGCCTGAGGTAGGGGGACACAGGGCTCGAGGTGGAAGAATTTGACTTGACAACGGGAAATGAAGCCACTGACGACCAAACTGGATACCATCGGCACGTCTCGTCTTCTGCGATGGCGCCCACGTGACTCGCCTGTTGCTTGGCTCGATACTTTATAGGACGTGGCTTGCATTGGACACCACTGGCGCGTCTGCTAGTCGGGCTGCCTGTTCAAAGTGTGTTTGGTGCTGAGTTATCTGTGGGGTAATGGCTGATTATGACGCGTGGCAGTGAGAGCCGCAAGGAAGCTGCTTAGCTGATGCCGCCTTATCTTTGCACGATAGCCAGCTGTTTGTGACATTATGTTGTTGACACAAGGTGTAAACGCTTTGACTCTGGATGTTAGCTTAGGGCATCACCGTTTTCCGGTGAGTCCCCTTTCTCTCCATTTTATTATTCTTCTTTCCTTAGGTCATGATGGTTGTACGATAGGGAAGCATCAGTTCAGACATAATGTTTTTGATGATGATGATGGTAAAACCACATACACACCCTTGATCGCTAATGGGACCAATCACTTGGCTTGCTCACAGACCATTTTAGGCTTAGAGCTTGTACACTGGTTTTCATTTGTGTCATTCATTGATGATGTTCTATCTTGATGATGAACCACTGAAAATGAGCTTGTTCGCTAACATTTGTTTCTGAGATTTCATATCACTGCTTGCTGAATTACCCCTATACTATTGATCCGTATTAAAAACAGCGACGTGTTACTATTTTGTTCATGCCGTTTATTGAACCTTTCAAAGTGAATGCGTTAACGAGGGAAACCCGACACTCATTCCGTATTTGGTTGTGGCATGTTTTGCGAAGTTTATGCACTTCGATTAGTGAATTTCTGAATCGCGAGTCACATGACGATGGGATAATGGTTTGCTGGCAGTGGTTAACGATACAAAACCAACTTCGCATATGTATCCAACTACGTGCTACTCGTCAACAAAGGATGCAATTTTTCACTTGGGACATCATAATCCTGGGGCACACAAGTAACGTTGTATATTTAAGGATCAAGTCACTGGGGTAGATAAATTCATGGATGTAAGATCTCTTGATCTTATCTGCTAGAAACAAAACAACAACAGCACAACAACAGCAGTACATCAGCCATTTGAACTGATGCTTCGCTGCCATACAACCTTGATGACTTATGTAATAAAGAATAATAAGAGGGAGACAAGGGGACTTACCTGAAAACCTTAATGCCCTAAGCAAACATTCAGAGTTAAGACGCCTACACCTTGTGTTAGCAACATACCGTCACAAACAACTGTCTATCGTGCAAAGATAAGACGGCATCGGCGGGACAGCTTCCTTGCGGCTTTCATTGCCACGCGTCATAATCAGCCATTACGCCGCAGATAACTCAGCACCAAACACACTTTAAACAGGAAATCCAATTGGGAGACGGAAGCAGACGCGCCACTGGTGTCGCTTGCGACCCATGTCCTGTAAAGTCTCGAGCCAAGCACAAGGCGAGTTACGTGGACTCCAGCGCGAAAGACGAGACGGACCAACGGCACCCAAGTCAACTTCTGTCCATTTCGAGCCTTGCGCCACCCTACACCTGGCAGACTATACAAGGTCCTCCGTGGCAGACTAAACAAGGCCCTTTAAGGTACGCAGTGACTGGGCATACGTAGTACGTGCCCGAGCCAACACAACTTATGCAGTGCTATCTGTTGTTCTACCTAGTACTCGCCTACGCACAACATTGTCGACGACAGGCTGGTGCCATCCGACACCAGCAATGCTTCTCAGACAACGATGATCAAAGTATTGAAGGCGCCTCATATCTTCTGACCGAAGGAGCCAAGTCTCACTACCATAGAACAGAACGGCCCTCACTGTGGCCTTGTATACCCGGCCTTTCAGACGGAGGGAAACTCCCTTCTGTCGCCAAAGATGCCGCAAGTTCAAGAAGGCAGCTCTTAACTTCGTAATGCGTGAGCTGACGTCAGTTTCTATGCTCCCATCGTTGCTGATGCAGCTGTCAAGATAAGTGAAATGATCAACCACCTCGGGTTCTTCGTTAGCAAGGGTCAAGGGTCATCAAGTGGCTGGTGTTCCTGCAGCAACACTTTGCACTTTGAAGGTGCGAAGTGCATACCAAATAATGGGACCACTCTAGGCGGCCGTGAACTACTAGGCTCTGATTTCCACTCCAGCTCAGGCTATCTCCACCTGATGAGTCCAAACCAAGACCAAACCGCGGTCGTGGGTGCCAGTGTTGGGATGAGCAATACCAAAATATTTCCAAGCAGAGAAGGCGTCGAGAACCGGTAATCAATACTTTCACTTCTTCGCACAGCTTTCGGTCGGTTTGAATCCTTAATCTTCCCCCCAATGCTTAGCGCTTACGTGCGACCGCGCGTGGAATATGCTATGCAGGCTTGGCAGCCGTGGTAGAAACAGGATCTCGTTGTTCTCGCGACTCCTCAACGAAGCGCAACCAAGAACCTCCTAGGCCTCTTTCATCTTCCCTATCAGCTTAGACTGAAATCTCGAAGAATGTGCAGCAGTCGATATCGGCGTTTGTAGGGGGATCTCATAATGGTTTACCAAATTCTGAAGAACCCAAACCACATTTGTCGTCTGCTGCTGGAATTGAACCACAACACTAAACTAAGAGGTCACCAGCTGAAAATGACATTTCAGTATAGCCGGCCTGAATGTCGTAGAAATTTCTTTTCCCTCCGCATGTGCCAGCCTTGGAACGCCGTCCCTAATTATGTCGTCTCTGCTCCCAATCTGGCGATATTTAAAAAATGTGCTGACGGTGCATTGTCTCACTTACAGTTCATTTTATGACTTGTTAACCAGCGGATACAAAACGCAATCAAACGGCGTCTTGCCAAACTACCAACCAATGGATGGACGAGCTTATACGTTTAATACGCGAACATCTCCGTAAGTCTATATAAGTCCATAGTGAGTCCACCAAAAGTTTTTCACTTTGCCATGCAAGTCAATTTTCGCAATAATTTCCATCCCATGGGACTCGTTAAGCATTGCTTTTTTACCCGTTACACACCATTGTTCCATTGTATTGGAGAACCAGGTGACCGGCCAAGAACAACCTCACGCTGTGCTGCGCTGCCGCTAATTGTCCGCTATTGTTGATTCATCTCACTTGCAAATCTAATAGTGACGTATTCACAGTTACCTCAGCAAAAAGGACATTCGCCGGTCCGCTACCTGGGGCGCATCCGATAACGTATAGCTCCGCCACCACGGTGTCTCCTCTAGGTGTAGTGCTAAAGTTTTACCATTTGATCTCGGTCGCTTAGATGGTAATAAGAGCACGACAACAATGGATCACACTGATTCCTTTTGTCACTACCCTAAAAATGAGTTGTTGGTCGTGTGACATTGAATCAAATGCATTTTACACAGCCAAGCAGACAATACTTGCTGTTAACCTGCAGTCTGGCGAGTTGATTGGGTATTTACGAAGTCCAGCTGGTATATTATGCTGTGCCGAGAGCTTAGGAAACCATGTTATAAGCTTTTTGTAAGGTTATGTGTCATTAAATCTCCGTAGTTGCAGATTTGATGCGTTTCTCCATCATGCTAGATAAGTAATTAGACAGTAACTCCTCATCTCATGCGTAAATCCGGGGTCGCACCGAGGAGTGACTATGGTATTCCTCCACTGAGACTGTACGATGCTAGATTCCTTGAATAATGAGAAGCGATTCGTAAGCAATATAGAAGTGACGTCATCTAGTTTTCTCAGGGAGTGGTACCTTATGGAGCCTGCTATAGCGGGGCAGTTTGGTGTTCGAAACACGGCGTTGTATGTCACCGACGTGATTGGTCGTATAGAACTTCTAAACAGTAAAGAGGAGGTGAATTGTCTCAAAAGATTCAACAGCTTTATCGAAAGAGGCGCAGAAACGACGGTTGAAGGCCCCACTGAGGTATACAGGTTTTGCTTACCAAGCGCTTGATGGATGTTAAAATGATAATCGTCACGAAGCTTTTGTTACTGCGCTTTATAAACTCATGGCACATATTTTGGCTACATCTTTCCCCGGGTACTCGCATGATGGGACTGTTCATTTCGATCAGGACAATAAAAGAGCATCTTTCAGCTATTTCAAAGGAAGCCAACTTATCTTTTTACACATCTGGAAGGACTGAATTCTGACGCTAAATTCCGGTGATTATTCTGATGCCTTAGAGAAATGAGGATATTCTAAGACCGTGCTCGATGTCATAAAATTCACCACAATCACTTTCGAGTATGCCGTTAGAAAGAATACATCTCATTGTGAAGGTATTGCAAGGACAATAAAATACTCGTGGGAGTTTTAATAGACGAATACATTATTGGAGGTTGCACCGTAGGAATTTGTGCCCATCACCCGATAAACGGAAGTCACACCATTTTTGGTCAATGCATGGAAGTTATCAACTACTGCAATGGTCATGCCTCTAAATCACAAGAAGAATCATCGTAATAGGGCACACTGATTACAGGTATTTCGAGCACACATTCGGTGACGTAATCGTGTTGCGTACCAGGAGCAATGTGTAAGGTCTTGCAGTTCACGGCGAAACGGTCAATAACTTCACCAAAGTACATTGAGGCTGATGGTGAATTCAGTGCAAAAATTGGGCTTCAGCCGCCGAAAAGCGGAAGCAAACGGCCACTGCTCTGTCGGCCAATTGCTCTGAATGATTCACCAGGGATTTTGCATGTAGAGCAGCATGGAATGTACCGCGTACTAGGGCTTGCCGCCAATCTGGAACAGTGAAATATGCTCTGAAATCTTAGTCTACAGCTCCTCTCAGTTCTATCAACGTACTTGCTACTACAAGTACAATGGTAGTGATAAACACAAGGGACGATAACAAAAGGGTCTGGTTAATCCAGGTTGGATTTATAGAGCTTGCTTGACGAACGACTTTCTGATGCCAGCTGGCTGATCCGCGAATCCCATTCCAGCGATTGGTTCGACCGCAGTGTTCCAGGAAGTGATGGATTTTCGCATGACAAGCGTTCTCCCTATAAAAACCCACATAGGTACATTTAACAACACTGTGATGAATGTGACTCGCCATTAAATAAAGTCATTACCCCTTGTCTCTCTCTGAGTGGCATTGTAATTCAAGGGTGTGCTGGGCTCCTAGCCCTTAACCACCCTAAAGGCATATGAACCAATTGTTTGTTCATCGGCTCCCAACGGTTGCGACGCCTTCATATTGCCTCTCTACCTTGTCGGTTGGATCCTTGTCCAAACTCCCGGGGTAGGCTCCCTTAGGAAAACCCTTCAGTTCTGCCTTGGTAACCGGGTATCATCACTCCAACTGACGAACCGTGAGTGTATCAAACTACTGCTTTCACTCTTTCTGTGTCTACTGGTTCTGCTCTCTCCGTTGCTCATACTCTTCTTGCTGACCGTCCCATATCCAGTTCTTCAATCACACTGATGTCCTTCTTGGTCACCGCCAAGTATGGCGCACTGGTCGCACTTGAAGGAAATCATGTGTTCGTTGCCCGGCGACCACAACCTTCTCACTCTTTACCGGATCCCTAGCTTTTTTCTATCTGCTTCTCTATTCAGCCTCGCAGCTTTCAATGTTTGTATTCAGATACAGATTGGATGGTAAGCTTGCCTGGTGCATACCATTGAAACGCTCCCGATAGACATCACTTGCCTTTTGAAACCAGATTACTTGACACCAGTACCATCATCAAAATAAAGTCTCCGGCAAACTCTGACATCGACTAGCAGATGCGGCTTTCCGCAAACCCATAGACTGCCGGTTCTGGCCAAGCTGGTATTGTGATTGCACTGATCGGCACAGTTGGGGCCGCTTTGCCTGATTGGATTTCAGTCAACTATGTGCAGTCAGACTAAGAGATTCGTGTTAGGCTAGCTTTCCTTCTTCGTCGTCTCCATCTACTATCCTACAGGCTACAGCCGAATGCAGTCAAGGATTGCTTTAACTAGTTCAGTTCAGTTAATCGACTACGACCCGAGCACTGAAGTGTGGTGAAAGCAGTTTCCACGACTCACCTCGCAAAAATAACAATAAATAACAACGGCAAGATATATATATATATATATATATATATATATATATATATATATATATATATATATATAATACACAATCTGTGGTACAGATATTGTGCCATCGGAATCATGGCGGAAAAGGAAAACGGTATGCTTAATAAGAAAATAACAACAAGGACAGGAGCTTTTTTTTCTCAAGTTTGTCACTCACAGTTTTGTATTGTTTTTAGTATTTTTATGGAGAGGAAGGAGGGACACTGCAACACACCGATGCACACGTTCGCCACTGACATGGATCTTGTGCCATGACTTCCATGGTCTTCAACCAGCAAGTATCCGCATATCTCGGACCCCAACCAATTAGTCAACACCAAGCAGCCGCGGCCAACTGTTTCCTCATCTTTTTCATGCGGCTTCTCCAAGTTGCAGGCCGTCCACCAGACTGTCTCTTCCAGCCGTGACCAACAATCGCAAACAACACCGAGTGGGTAACGCTGATCAGACATGTGCAGTACGTGTCTCAGCCACTGCAGTTGGTGAAGTGAGACGAGCTCCTCGAGCGAGTGGCTTTCTTGTCCCAAGACACGCTGTCTAACTACCACACTGCTTACGTGGTGCCGTCACCACACAAGGGCAATGGACCGCAGCAGCGGTGCTCGAAGACGGATATCCTGCGTAGGTCATCTTTACGGGTGTTTCAGGTCTCGCATCCGTACAACAATCCAGCACGAACAGTTGCACAATAGACCCGCCCTTTGATGGAGAGGAATGTCATGGTGACGCCACAAGTGCCTCAGCCTAGAAAAAGCGAGACGTGCTCTTGAGATGCGCATCGAAATCTCGTCTCCAACAGCCCGCCAGCAGTATGCAACTTCCCAGGTAGACAAAGCTCTGCACAACGTTTAGTGTCTCACCACCAAGCGTGAGTGCAGACACAAGCACCTGCCAGTCTTGAATGAGACCTTTGCATTTGCATTTGGATACTGAATACTGTATTATAGAGCAAGTAGAAATGAATTCTGTACAACTCCTTCGAAATATGATGAAAAATGTTATAAAAGTTGTCAGCCGTGAATATCATTGTCGTTCTAACGTAACATTTAAAATAGCTGACTAATGATATTTCAGGATTCACAAATGTGATATGTCATAGTAAGTGTGCAGTCGTTCTCTGAATCGAATAGTGGCAAAATACAAATCTAACAACTTTTTGAACTGTTGCATAGATGTTGCCTCAATCACATGTTCAGGTAAACTGTTCCAAATGTTTACCACTCTCCGTTCGAAGCACAGTGGGTGGGGAACACATTTCACATCCGGCACGACAAGTTTGTATGTGTCCGCGTGTGCTGCATGTGCCTCGTAAGTGCAGCATTGGCCTTAGCATTGGGAAGTCACCGAGATGTAGAATACGGTAGGTCATAATGAGGTCGACTCGCACCCGACGGTAGGACAAGGTTTAGAGTCCTAGTTTCTCGCACCGGTCTTCATACCCAAAGCCACGTAAACTCGGGATCAGCCTGGTAGCAACGTGTTGGACCCGTTCGATCTTTTGTGCCTCGCCTCGGGTAATCGGAAAGTAGGTGGGCGAACCGTACTCTAGCATCGGTCTAATGATAGAAGAGAACAGGCGAGTGGCAACCTCTTCAGACCATGTGCCGAAGCTACGTTTGAGCGCCCAAAGCATGCGCAGTCCGCTAAGATATAGCCTGTTCGTGTTGTCCACGGACTTCAAATCGTAGCGTGAGAGTACACCTAGGTCCTTCACGGAGGGTGTGGGATATAGCGTTTGGCCGTCAGACGTGTAGGTACGGCCGTCAGCACCCTTCCGCAGGCTCATAGATACCGACTTGGGTGGTTTGACCCAGGGAAGAACTTCCGCAGACCATGTGGCTAAGCAGTTAAGGTCTTGATGAAGTAGGCCACAGTCATCGGGAGCGTCGATTTCCCTCCAAATCTTCATGTCGTCCGCAAACAAAGCACACGGCGACCGGAGAAGCTGTGGTAGATCGTTGATGTGGATCAGGAACAGAGTGGGTCCCAGCACAGTGCCTTGAGGCACGCCACTTGTAGAGGGGTACCAGTCAGTTAGATGGTCGTCCACCTGTACCCTCCACTTTCGTCCAACAAGAAAGTCACGGATCCACCGGTGCAGTGAGCCACCGACGCCACACATGCTGAGTTTGTGAAAGAGAACCTCATGGCTGACCTTGTCGAACGCTTTACTGAAATCGATAAATATCACGTCGACGGACTTCCCCTTGTTTATTGCCTTCAACCACTCATGCCTCGCCACAAACGGGTTTGTAATGCATCAGCGGCTTTGTATGAAAACGTGCTGTGCGTGGGTCGGGACCTCTTTTGACTGTAGCAACTGCAGCAATCTCTTTTTCACGATTTTCTCAGCAACATTTGCCAAAATAGGTGTCAGACAAATTGGCCTGTAATTGTCTACTTTGCTAGGGTCGCCGCCTTTCGGAATAGGCTTCACCACCGAACATTTCCAGTCAACTGGCAACAAACCTTCGGACAGCGACCTGTTGAAAAGGTCAGTCACGACAGGAGAGATGATGGTCGAAAGTGACTTGAGAACCAGTGGGTGAAGCCCATCAGGTCCGGCAGGCTTGGTGCTTGGATGGCGAAAAGTACATAACATACTTTGTTTCTTCAGTCGCCAAGCGCTTTAGTGCAATTTAGACGGTGTGTGGATCGTCACCCAGTAAGTCGATATCATCAGCATAATCCAAATCAACAACTCGACTACCTGGGAGAAGCTCAACGCCGGCGTTCAACGAATCACCCAGAGCCTTCTTTAGGACATCCTCAATGGCAAAGTTGAATAGGAATGGAGAGATGGGGCATGCTTGTCGAACTCCACTAGAGACCACAAAAGAAGCCGAAAGCTTGCCAAAAAACCTAACTCTGCTCGAGGTCAGACCATACAGAGCGCGGAGTATGGAGACGAACTTCTCGGAGACACCATTCCTCAGCAGGCTATGCTACAGTACCGCCCTATCGACAGAATCGAAGGCTGTACAAACATTCAAGAACACAGCAATCGTTGGCATCGGATACAAATTGCGGAGCTCGTGGTTTTGGCGAAGTGTGAAGATTTGATCGATGCAGCCGCGACCAGGGCGAAACCCAGCTTGTTCTTCTCGCTGCAACGATTCGCGCGTTGGGGATAGCCTGCGAAGTATGATGGACACCAGCAGCTTGCAAACGACGGGGACTAAGCTTATGCCTCTGTTGTTGGAGCAGATTGTGCGCAGGCCATTTTTGAAGATGGGGATGACTATCGATCCACCCCAAGGTGATGGAACTTCCTCGTCCGACTAAACACGAAAACAAAGCAATGAGTTCTCGAACCAACGAAGCGCCACCATCTTTAACTGGAGCTGGAGGAACACCATCTGGGCCGGGGACTTTATAATACTTCGTGTGACGGAGCTGCTCGATTTCCTGGTGAGAGTTAGGGTCAGTGGGGGTAGACCACTCGGCCCCAGCGCGAGCGCCAGAGGTAGCAGATGGAGCTGGGAGCCAACAAAACTGCGAGCCAAAATGTTCGACCCATCTCTCCAATCGTCGTTGAAGATTGGTGACTGACGTGCAATCCTCTTCGCATATTGTTTCACTTATACCAGATGGAACACCTTCAGTGACTCGAATGAGATGGAATGGTTTTCTGGTATTACCAGAGAGACTAGCAAGCTCCATCTCCCTAGCACGTTCACACCACCAAGCTTCACGGTCCATTTGCAGACTCCTGCGCAACTCTCGACCAAGATACTGGCGTTCTTCACTGTGTCTGGAATCAGATGTGATCAAGCGGCGTCTATCCATCCGCGACAAGGAGTCGGCGGAAATCCAATGCTTCGGTGGGTGACTGGCAACTCCACAAGTGTCGAAACTGACGGTAACTAAGGCACCTTTAATCTGCGCCCACTTTGTATCGAGGTCACCACCAGTAGTTGAGTCAAACAAGGTTGACAGTGAGGCTTGGTACTTGGTTAAAATCGCACGGTTTTGTAGATTTGCGACGTCCGGTTGGTAGTGAGCGCTCTTGGGCGATCTTCCGAAACGCATGCAAATCGTAGCACGAACCAGTGCGTGATCGGAGCCTAGCAAAGTTGACCAGTACGATCAGCAGTCCGTTACGCTTCTGTGTCATCTGTAGCTGATTGCTATTTGATCAAAGTGGGAGAACTCTTGCGTTTGTGAGGGCGATCGCCAGGTAGCAGTATGTCTCCTCGAGTGCCGAAAACTAGTGCTCGAAAGAAACAAGCGATGATCAGAGCAAAGAGCAAGCAGTCTGTCTCCATTGTCTGATCGACTGCCACTGAGGCCAAAACGACCCACAAGGTGGTGCTCGTTTGGTGGAAGGCGGCCCACTCGTACGTTAAAGTCTCCGGCAAAAATGACTATATCCGTCTTTTTGGAAAAACGCACAAGTTCATGTGGCTGCTGGTAAAAGCTATTCTTGACTGCGTCCGGGCTGCAGTCTGTAGGGGCATAGGCGGAGACGACAAACAAGGCACGCTTGACGACTTGACGCCTGCTTACATTACACGAACCTCTTAATCGGACTGCGCATAGCCGATATTTGACTGGGATCCAGTCAAGCAGAGCTGATTCAGCCCTGGCACTCAGTGCAACCCCAACACCAGCTTGACCGGATGCGGCAGCTTCTGGGTCTCCGGAAAGCCGCAAGTGATATTTGGCGTCAGGGTTTACCGGAGAGGTCATTCTGATAACGGCGCTGAGTATTGTAATCCGGTCTCTGAAAAGCAACATATGTCTACCGAGAGCGTTTCAAGCGCACGGGCCAGACATGCTTGTCGTCCGATCTGCATCAATGTTTGAACATTAAACGTTGCGAGGATGAATGGAGAACCAGGTCGAAGAAGAGCTGGAGGTTCAGTTGAGTGAGAGGCGGCTGCGATCGCAGGACATTGAACACCGGGAGTTTGGCTGTTACTTCCATCAGTTGCGAGATGTGGGTCGTTTGTGACGGTGACCGTAGAAGACATAAGAGTACATATAGGTGAAGGACTGGCTGGCTTGTCGAACAACCTCGTGGTGCTAGCTGGGTGGCTCGGGATTTTCCCGTTCCAGCAAATGGTTCGGCGGCAGTGTTCCAGGACGTGGTGGGTTTCTCCTGGCAAGCGTTCTTCCTATAAAAAGCCACATATGTCCGTTTAACAACACTGTGAGGTGGCGGACGTGACTCGCCACTAAATAAAGTCACTGCCCCTTGCTTCATCCTGGCGAAGTATTGTATTCCAGCAACTTTATGCTGTAGTTTTGGGGAGCATTGGGCCCCTGTTAGACAAAGGAACAAACGAAAGGCGTATGAACTGAGCAATCAGTCACCGGCTCCCAATGAGCGCGATTCCCTGAATTAGCTCCGCTACCTTGCGAGCAGGCTATTCAGCCAAAGGCTCTGGGTGGTGTCCCCTAAGTCAACGCCCTACTTCGGCTTGCGCAACCGGGTAGTATCTCGCCCTCTGACGAAAGCATGCATTTTGATGTGTTGTGTTGTGTTTTCTTTTACTATTTCTGTACCTTCATTTGAATCCCATAGCTTCTGATGGCTTTATGTCTATTCGTAGACCTTTGCAAATATATACATGGTTGGCGGCATCCGGTTTCGGATTTGCCTGTCACTGTGGCAAGCCACAGGACGCCTGCGCCTACAGAGGGACCATGGATGGCTTGTGCTGCACCACCCACAGCTCCAACCACACACCCCATATCCAGTGTAAACCCGAAGGAATAAGACCGGGAGGCATGCGGATGGGAACCACGTTTCATCAACGGAGCCGGCCCACACTCCTTCACAGGTAAACACGAGCACACTGTATTTGGGAATCAAGCGCACACAAGGCGGTGGCTGGACCGTAGTCCGCTCCACACTGAGTGCATGGAACCACTCTTCGAGCCCAACACGGCCACAAGGACCGTGCACCCCGTCCCCTCCAGCAACGACCAACTGTCTCCTGGAGCCAGTATGGACGACGTAGTGGGTATTAGACAGGTAGGCACCTTGTCAACATGCACATCAAGCGCAGCCATACCGGGGATATCAAACAACAGCCAATCACTTGAGAGAGAGAGAGAAAGAAAAAGAGAAAAACTCGATTAATGCATAAGGAAACGGTGACATAAACCTTAATTAAATAGCATACGTAATAAGTTGTTTACATACAAATCCTAGCTAAGTGCACGAGGTCAGGAAGTAGAGTTCACGGTATGCCACGAACACAAAAATGTTATGGAAATCGAATACGACTGGCTGAAGCGATGTGTGCAAGTTAATGGAATAGAGTACAGGGAGATATTTATATGAGAAAGAAAAGCATTAAGGTAAAAACTGTAAACCCACCACCTGAAATAAAGAGACTTAGCATGCAAGCACGCGGTTAGTAAATCGAATTCAGCGTGCCTACAAACGCTGCGCCGGCTCGTCCGTATTCTCTGCAGCACCCGTTTTCGCTTCTGTAGTGGCCCCAAAGGGCACTAGCGCATGGCCCACTAGACATTTATATGAGAAAGAAAGGCATTAGGAGAGAACCGAAAACCCACCACCTGAAATAAAGAGACTTAGCATGCAAGCATGCGGTTAGTAAATCGAATTCAGCGTGCCTACAAACGCTGCGCCGGTGCTGCCTACGTTCACTGCGGGACCCGTCGTCGCTTCGTCAGTGGTCCCGAGTGACCTCTCTCATGGCTCACTAGGCCTGCCTGACTAAGGCACTCGCGACCGCATGTTCTACAGCACAATGCGCTCGATGTCGATGGAGTACAATTCAATGATGCTTGCCGCTTCCGCAACTGCCGCTTCTTCTCTGCATGCATGAAGGCTTTCTCCCGCACTTCAGCAACTGCCTTCGTGATTAGATCGCGCCATGCACGCCGATCAACCGCCTTCGATTCCCATGAGCTGCAATCAAGATTAGAATTTGCGAGGCTCACCTTAATCATGACCAGGTAACGTAAGTTTGGTTTCCCCACGTGCCGCTTCCCAATACTCAGCTGACCGTATAAGAGATGCTTCGGTATCTGCGTCGAATCAATACGGCTCACATGACCGAGCCATCTCAGGTGTCGCAGTAAAAGTATGCTGTCCACTGCATACATCCCACTTCGGCGCAACACTTCCGTGTCTGCAACTCTGGCGCCCCAAACGAGCCGCAAATTTCGTCGCAGACACTGCTGATGCAACCGTTCGAGATATCGCACATCCCTAATGTACATCGTCCACGTTACACTGCTGTATAGAAGAACGGACAGTACCATGGATTTGTACACCATCAGCTTCGTGCCAATGCTAAGCTGATGGTTGTTCGACACTCGGTACTCTAGCTTCCCGAATGCCGCTGCCGCCTTCGACACGCGAATACGCAACTCAACGTGTAGCTGCTGATCAGTCGATATCACACTCCCAAGGTAGCAGAAGCGGGAGGTGGTTACCAATACTTCAGCACCAATGCTGATTCGCGGCAATATTGAAGATTGCACCTCCGGTGAAGGCTGAAAGAGACAGACAGTTTTGCTTGTGTTGATGGTGAGCCCGAATTTGGCCGCTGTCGAAGC
The DNA here is from genome assembly GCA_944474145.2 of Dicrocoelium dendriticum. NCBI lineage: Eukaryota > Metazoa > Platyhelminthes > Trematoda > Plagiorchiida > Dicrocoeliidae > Dicrocoelium > Dicrocoelium dendriticum. Next base: position 1,515,086 of record OX104067.1, on the reverse strand, counting down.
CAGAGCACTAGTCATGTGCTGCAACTCATCCGCGCTGTGTGAAAACAACGCACAGTCGTCAGCAAACAGCAACATACGGATAGTTGTCTCACAGACTAGAGTTCTCGCACCGAAACGACGGATGTTCAGCAACCCACCATCAATACGGTGCTCCACACGAACACCGTAAGCACAAGCCGCATCAAAAGCACAAGACATCATTGCATGAAGATAGATATTAAACAGGGCAGGAGCTAAGACACAGCCTTGCTTCACACCAGAGACAACTGCAAAGTCATCAGAGGTCTCTCCACTCAGCTGCACCCTCGCTCGCATACCACTGTGCAGACATTCAATTAAACTTACAAACTTACGCGGGCAACCAAACTTACCCAACACCAGCCACAGTGCCTCGCGGTTCACCGTATCAAATGCCTTGGTGAAATCAACAAAAAGCGAGTACAAATGCTGGTGTCGTTCTCTGCACTTCTCCTGCAACTGACGAGCCGCAAACACCATATCCATAGTGCTGCGACCCGAAAGCAATCCACATTGCTCTTCCGCCACGTTAGGTTCCACAACCTGACTCACGAGGCGGTTGAGCAGGATTCGGGCAATCACTTTGCCCACACAACTCAGCAAGTTGATGCTACGATAATTCGTGCAACATTGCTTGCTACCTTTACCCTTTTACAGTGGTAGCACAAGGGCATCCTTCAGCTCAGGAGGCTCCTCCTCCTCAATCCATACACGTTGCACCAAGTGGTGCAACGCAGTCAACAACGCGGGTCCACCGTGTTTCAATACTTCAGGTAAGATCCCGTTACCTCCGGCGCATTTGCCGTTTCGCAGCTGAGCAAGTGCTCTCTGCGTCTCATCCAGTGTCGGCGTATCCGCCAGATCCGCCTTCACATCATATTGCTTCAGGCCATTCAATATAGGCCAGTCGATCTCTGAACGGTTGTTCAAGAGACAGTCAAAGTGTTGTCGCCAGATCTGCATTATGTCTGCAGTCCGGGTGCAGGTAGCGCCTGAACTACCATCGATCAGTGTCCTCAGCGGCTCCAATCTCGGTCCATACACCGCCTTCAAGGAGTCAAAGAATTCCTTGTGTTGGCGGCGTTCGGCGTAGCATTCCATCTGCTTCGCCTTCTCCGTCCACCATGCATTTTTAATGCGACGGAGCTCTCGGGTCAGTCGCCGTCGAAGTTTGCGAAACTGACTCTTCTTCCCCAAGTCACTGGGGTCTGCAACATGTGCAGCAAATGCTGCATTCTTCTCTGACACCAATGCGCAAATCGTCACATTGTTGTCATCAAACCAATCAGGCCGCTTACAGTTTGCGCGCCCGATGGTCTCCTCGGCAGCAGCTGTCACCTGGTCGCGAATGTGGTGCCACAGGTCGCCCACTGTGGCTATACAGTCCACATCACCACACAGGCGTGCAGCCATCGCCTTCTCCAGCTCAGTACGTTTCGCCACAGTACCGAGGGAGAGAATGTTAAATTTACGCCGATTCACGGCGGGAGTGCAATACACAGATTTACGAAAATATATGTACAGTTTGGTCCGCACCAATACGTGATCAGTGCCACACTCAGCTCCACGCAGTACACGTGTCATGCGCACTTCACGCATATCACGCTGACGTACGATGACATAGTCGAGCAGGTGAGCGTGACCACTCTGTGGGTGTGTCCAATTTGCTATATCACTCGCACTCAGTGCAAACCGAGTGTTCGTGATCGTCAGGCCGTGAGTGGCACACAGTGAGAGCAGCCTGTCACCGTTCGCATTCGCTGAACCAATGCCATGCGCACCGATAACATCTGTCCACGCTGCTGCATCACGCCCAACGCGCGCGTTGAAATCACCCAGCAGAAATAGTCGGTCGCTCTTCGGCACAGACCGTATCACGGAGGATAGCTCAGTGTAGAACTGATCACGCGTGTTATCAGGATAACACATGGTCGGGACCTACGTACTTATAAAAGTGGCAAACTTACCCTTTCCGAGTCATGGGCGAACAGTTATCAGTCGCGCGCTGATGCCCGTTGGTCCACTCACCAGCTGGCCATTCAGGCGGTCGGATATTGCAAATCCGACCCCATGTTCACGTGGAGCTGAGGCGGCGTTGCCCACCCAGTAGAATGTGTAGCCAGCACCTGTTTCATGCAACTTACCTTGCTCAGCGAGTCGGGTTTCACTGAGCGCCGCAATATCGATGTTGTAGCGCGCCAGCTCCATCGCGACGAGTGCAGTGCGTCGCTCCGTGCGCTCGCTGGAGTTCCGGTCCAGTAGTGTGCGCACGTTCCAGCACCCGATGCTGAGTGCATTGCGCGCAGTCATACGAATGCATTGGTGGGCAATCGCACGCGAGGTGGTCGTTGTGCTTCGGAGGTTTGCTTGAGAGACTCCACCCTGAGCCTTTGACTCAATAGCCTGACCCGTAAGGCACGTGGTGGTTTGGAGTTTTGCTTCACGGACTCCACCCGGAGCCTTTGGCTCAATAGCCTGACCCACACGGCAATGTGTGGTTTGAAGGTTTGCTTGAGGTTTTCCACCCTGAGCCTTTGGCTCAATAGCCTGACTCACAAGGCAGTGGAGAGCAGATCCAGCTCGGGAATGTGATTGCAGAGACAGATTGGGATCTGCTTGACGGCCGTCACACCCAGCGTTTGAGGTTCTGGAACAATTATCATATGTTTTGCGACCGTACTTGGGTACGCACCTGCGACCACGGCCGGACGCAGGTGGGTTTTTGGCGGGTTTGCACCAATTTGACCAGGGGCTGCCTGGCTTGAGGCGGGCAGTAGCAAACCATTGAACACCCGAAGGTGTCCTCCCACCGTCAGAGACAATGCGTGGCCCTCATGCTCTGCGCCAATCGAGCATTGAGAATATAACCCGTAAACCTGTTGTCTCCCATGGCTAGGTTTTACGGGAAGTGGGCCATCGACCACTTCCTAACCTCCGGATAGGATGGACTAGGATACTGCCAGGGCGCCCAATCCTGACAGGAGAACGACTCGGGTCCTCAGCCAAAGCCTTCGATTAAATGAACACCCGAAAGGCAGCGGGTCTAGCACATGGTCAGTTAGCCGACTCATGCGGATTGGTGTCCTGGATCTTAGCAGGGAGAAGGGCGAAACCTAACTCCCACCCAGCGGTCGCCACGTGGAGGCGCCCAGGACATGAGACTATGGCGCAACAGTAGCAGCAGTGGGTAGACCATCTGTCAGGATCTAGCCACCACCAGCCTCAGCGCACCATAGGCTCTCCCGCCGTATACATACATATATATATATATACACATATATGCATGCATGTATATATTCATATAACTATATAAATACATATACTTATATTTTTATAGCATATATATATATATATATATATATATATATATATATATATATATATATATATATATATATATATATATATATATATATATATATATCTCGCTTCACGCCGCCCTCACCATGCATACGTACACTCCATTAATTGTCCATTAGCAAGCACTGCAGCCATCATGCAGATTATACGGCTAGCAAAGAAATACTTAACCTCAAATAACAATAATTCCCCTATTAAATAGGCCATCTGCTACACGGATTCCGTTTTGTCTAGGACACTTTACCATATATTGTCACATTTTCATCTTTTCGCCCATAGAAACCGTGCACTTCCTTAAATCAATTTTCATAATCCGTTTCCTTTTGAACAACTTATTTCATGTTATATTTCAACTTTTCTACTTTTGTAACTTCGCATTTATGCACGGCACGCATCACATTTGGCATTTTTGGAGGTACTGACCTCTTCACCAACACGTCTGGCAAGAAATTCACGCAATAAAACCCTTACTTTTTCAGAACGCAGAAACAGGTTGTCCCCATGAACAACAGCCCGCATTCAAAATTGCGCTAGTGGCGGATGGAACGGTCCCGCTCAGCACGGATTTCGGACGGCACGCTCTTGCATTACCAATCTGCTTGTTGCCCGAGAAAAATGGGCGCAGTCAGTGGGTGCTGGTCATCGAATTGATGTAGTTTTTGTGGATTTTAGAAAGTTGTTTGATAGGGTTCCACACAAGCGACTTCTTATCAAACTTCGGCAGAATGGCATCGCAGGTAAATTGCTCGCCTGGATCGCGGATTTCCTAGATATCCGTAGTATGAAGGTGAGAGTTAACGAAGTTGACTCTGTTCCTGTTCTTATGACCAGTGGGATTCCACAAGGCTCTTGTTTCGCCTTGACGAATGCTACACAAAATATCCGTAGCACAACAAGACAGAAGACGGCAGGATATAAAGAATGTCTTGAGAAAATAGCACAGTACAATAGCTATGTAAATATAGCCTGAGGACAATGGGAGAAAGTGGTGAAGCAATGAGTTACACCACGTTGGAGCGCAACAGCTGGCAACGCGTGGGCAAGATGGCGGTCCAAGTTCAAAAATGCAGTTTGGTGTATATAGGTTTTGGAGGAGTGCAAAGTAAAACAAAATGTGTACAAATCTGATGGCGATGCTTGATGGAGTAAAATGTCATTGTCATTACACTCCGTACTTGGTCCCGAACTGTTCAGAATGTTCTTCAACGATCTCCCGGAGGTGCTCCAAATAGACTGCTTTATCTAGGTCAGGTCAGGTCAGGTCAAAATCCGTGGATGATACAGGCTTATGCCTAACGAGCGTCCAGCTTCTTGTACCGGTAAGCCAACCAGAGCCCCCGGCACTTCGACTTTTGATCGCCTCTCCTTGCCTCTGCAAAAAGAAATGAAGCCAAAGCGAGAGCAATCTTTGCTTTTACAAGGATCAACATCGGATATCAATGCGAATAAATTGGATAGGCTTATATTAATTCCGGAAAAATACGCGGCCAGCACCTGTCTAGGCCTGCTTTGAAGGTAACCACAGTCTCACAATCCATTAGTTCCGAAGGCAACTTATTCCAGTTGCGCACTACACGATTCGAGAAGAACCTAGCCCTGACGTTCAGTCTAGCCCTCTGCTGTTTGAGCTTCAAGCGATGTCCACGCAAGTGATCAGAATCAGCCAGCTCAAATAAATCAGAGGGCACGGTGGCATAGAATAAAATAATAATAATAATGTGTCAGCTGTACGCCGTAACGGCGCTTCGCTGCCGCGCGACCATCATCAGTCGCGCGCGGGCTGAGTATACCGCGAGGACGCCCAACCCTACGCGGATTCGAACCGGTGACCTTGTGGTTGCAAACCAAACGTGCAGACCACTCGGCCACCGGCCGACATGGTGGCATTGAGGCCCTTCATGATCTTAAATGTTTCTATCAGATCGCCTCTCAGTCTACGCCGTTCAAGGGAAAACAACCCCAGGCTCTTTAGGCGATCTTCATACGGCTACCCCGTTGACCTTCAACCATCCTGGTTGCTAGTCTTTGAATCTTCTCCAGACAAAATACATCGCCACGGAGATAGGGCGGCCAAGCTTGAACACAATACTCTAAATGTGGCCTAACCACTGCTTTGTATAGTGGCAGGAACACTTCTGGCTTGGTATTACACAGAGCCCTCCTGAGGCGAAACAATTCTCGTCGCGCTTTGTTGGCGGCGTATCGACATTGCATCGAAGGCTTGAAGCTGCTCGTCCTGATGACTCCTAAATCGCGTGCCTGGGTAGTGCATTGTAAGGGGAAGGGCCCAAAGGAAGTCTAAACTGCAAGTACGTCTCTACTAGTGGTCAGAATTTGGCACTTGCTTGCATTCAAGGGCAAGTCCCATTGCTTCGACCAGTTTACCACACTGATGATATCCTTGGCCAGTGTTGCACGTTTGCCCCTGCTGACTAGCTTCAAGTCATCCGCAAAGATATAACAGGGGTCTTCAATAAGAGGAGCCAAGTCGGTTATAAACATAAGAAACAAAGTGGACCTAGCACCGATCCTTGGGGTACTCCACTGTAGGCCACGCCCACACTAGAACTCACATCACCGATTCTAACTCGAAACGTTCTCCCACATAAGAATTCTGACACCCAAGACAGAAGTCTAGGATGTACTCCGAACCATGCTAATTTTTCAAGTGGGAAACGGTGATTTACTGAGTCGAAAGCCTTGCTAAAGTCAAGATAGCAGACCACTACCGGAATCCCGTCGTCAAGACATCGGGTAATCTCATCGAGGAAGCACAATAGATTAGTGAGGCACGACTTCTTTTTAATGAAACCATGCTGCTCTGCTCTAAGTAGACTGTGTTCCGCCAAATGCTCACAAATCCGGTTTCTTATAAGCTTCTTTAAACACTTGAGCAAAACACAGGTTAGACTGATGGGTCTGTAGTTAAGTGGCTCCGATTTGGAGCCACCCTATGCTGATGATCTTAAACTTTGGTCGGAAGTATCCAGGATTGAAGATGCTGACAGGTTGCAGCTGACGCTCGATCTGCTGCACGATTGGTCGATCAAGTGGCAAATGCCTATCAATCGTGGTAAGTGCTGTGTTCTCCCGATCGGTGATCAGGAAGCTTTCAGTGCTTACCACATCGGTGGTTTTCTGTTGAAGAATGTGGTTGGTGAGAAGGACTTGGGTGTACTTATTTCTCCAGACCTAAGAACAACCCAGGACACGTTGTGGATGGTAGCGTCTGCCACCAGAATGCTTTGTGCCATACGAAGGTCGTTTTACAAATTGACTCCGCAGAACTTCAGGCTCCTGTTTTCAAGTTCAAGTTCAATTGGGACCGGAACAGTAGGAAAATCCCGCGAATGTTCCATCTTCGAAAACGTCGTTGATCCAACAGGGAAACCGGTGCCTTGATGTGCCAAAGGAGAGCCAAATCAACACACACGATTCATATGGTCAACCAAACAATGCCCACGTGCCCTGCACTAGCAGTCCCCGCTGTGCCGGCCACGTGAAGAATAAAAGAAAACAGTAGTGTCAGTAAAGAAAAGAAAACAGAGGAGAAGACAAGCTAATCTAATATCGTAGGCAATATTAAAATGTAAGTTAAAATGAGTTAAAGAAGCGTAAGCCGTAATAGACGAAGAAAAGTTTAAGACACGAAGGGGAAGACTTTAAACTGCAGACCGAGAGCGTCAAGTCGATGCTCGAACTCTTTCAAAGTCGGTGCCATCACGACGTCTGCAGGCAATGTGTTCCAATAAGCTATAACCCTACGCGATAATCTAAAAGTTGCCAAAACCCGGTCAGACCGGGGTTTGTGCAACTTTAATGGGTGGCCACGAAGGGTTGGGTGAAACAGTCCAGTCAAATCAGGACCAATCTGACCCATCAATATACGATATGTAAGGACCAAGTCGCCCCGAAACCGCCTGTAATACATGGAAAACATATCCAACTTAGGGAGCCTCTCCGGGTACGTCAGCTTCTTTAAGTCGTACACCATTTTCGTCCCGGACCGCAGGACTCGTTCAACTGCCATCTTGTCACGAACCAGGCATGGAGGACAAGCCTGGACGCAGTATTCTAAGTGCGGCCTTACAAAAGCCGAAAATAGTCTAACAAACATGTCGGTGGTCATGATCCCGAATGACCTGCGGATCATCCACAACATGTTGAAGCCCTTCCGAGCAGCTATCTTCCAGTATTCACTGGACTTGAAGTCAGATGACAGCAAGTCGGCCGGTGGCCGAATGGTTGGCACGTTTGCTTTCCAACCATAAGATCACCGGTTCGAATCCGCGTAGGGGTGGGCGTCCTCGCGGTATACTCAGCCCGCGCGCGACTGGTGGTGGTCGCGCGGCAGCGAAGCGCCGTTACGGCGTATAAGCTGACACATTTTTTTTCATTTTCATTTCAGATGACAGCAAAACACCGAGGTCAGATTGGAGTTGAACTCGCGGTACCTCGTTGTCGCCAAGCAAATAACGCGTCGGCGGGTCATTCGGACCAACGCGTAGAACGGAACATTTCCCTAAATTAACTGGCAACTGCCACAAAATTGACCGGTCCCAAAGTCTATTCAGAGCCTCCTGTAGGGTCAGTGGACCAATCGGCTCGTCTATCGTGAACCAGAGTTTCAACTCGTCCGCAAACATTAGGGATGGCACACCCATTTCATCAGGTAGGTCATTAACGTATAAAGTGAAGAGAAGGGGGCCAAGAACCGAACCTTGCGGCACGCCACTGAGAACACATTGGCGGAAGGACAAGCTTGAACCCACCCGCACACACATTTCCCTTCCGGTTAGGAAAGCTGAAATCCATCGTAAGACTGGCCCAGAAATACCAAAGGAATTCAGCTTGTACAAAAGGCGCGAATGTGGAACGGTGTCAAAAGCTTTGGAAAAGTCAATAAACAGCACGTCCACTGTTTTCCCGCAATCAACGGCTTCGGCCCAGTATTCACGAGCCGTTAACAAGATAGTAAGGCAAGAATAGCCCTTACGAAAACCGTGCTGAGAAGGATTAAGCAACTCAAACGCTTTCAAATGTCCTTCGAGAGCGTCCCTCACGAGCTTTTCCAATAACTTGACCAGCACGCTCGTTAAACTGACCGGTCTATAGTTATCAGGGAGGTGCTTATCACCTTTCTTAAATATGGGGCAAACAATAGCCTCCTTCCAGTCCTTGGGTAGAGAACAGCCTCGTATAGACTTCACAAAAAGTTGCGTAATCGGAGAGCAAAGTTCATCAGCCAACTCCTACAACAGTTTGGGATGAATAGCATCTCCACCGGCAGCTTTATTGGGATTTACTTGCCTCAGAAGCCGGAGCACTTGAGCCTCGATTATAGAAACCTCCTCCAAGTGGGAGCTGTCAGGAACTTTTAACTGGAGACTGATATGCGGCGGCTGTGACTCTCTAACATAAACCCCAGCATACTGTTCTCCGAGCAAACAAGCTTTTTCGTGATCCGTGACAACAGCAGTGCCGTCCGGGCCAAACAACACTGGGATGCACGAATTCATGTTGCTTCGCCTTTTGACATAAGCAAAGAAGCGTTTCGGGTTTGATGAGGCTATACGAGCAAGCTCTACTTCATGCTGTAGACGAGCACCACGTAGATACTGCCTGCAGGCATTTCGAACCTCACGATATCGCTTGAAAGTGCATAATGAAGGAGCAGATAAGTAAGTACGCCAACATCTGGCACGTCTGTTAAGTTGTTTGCGTACAGCAGAATCAAACCAGGGTGGCTTTGCCCTAGTTTTATTCCTGCCAGATAGTGGTATATGCGGGAGAGAGAGCTCACTCAAGTATGATTTAAAGTTGTCCCAGGCCGTTTGAATGTCGTCACTTTCCAAAATGATACAAGGCGACTTTGCGGCTTTGGCTTTCATTGTCTGAAAGTCTGCGCGCCATATATTTGGTACTCGGTCGGGATGATCATTAGTCTGACGACTAAGGGCGCACTTAAATGAGAGACATGCGTGGTCGCTAGCACCGAAAGGTGAGTTGTATACAATATTGGTGACAAAATCAATGGATTTAGCGAAGATTAAGTCCAAGAGGGACGGGTTTTGACCCATCATGAATCTAGTAGGCCGATCGACAAATTGGTGCAGGGAAGCATGCAAGGCCAGCTCGAGAAGCTCGGTAGCCAAACACCTTGTAACAGCGCCGCAGGAAAAATTCTGCCAGTCAACGTCGGGAAGATTGAAGTCCCCCATCACTAAACACCTATTTGCCGAATGCTCGCGGATAAGATCAGCAAGCTCCTTAGCAACGCTGTCGGGGCTTCTATAGACCAGCACAATTTTAAGTTGCACGGAGGCAATACACAGGTTAACTGCGAGTGCCTCAACATCACCCTCTGATGATCTGAAACTATACGTCTTACAGACAGTAAGTGCGGAGTTAACGTACAAAACAACACCACCTCCGCGCCGATCAGAGGTGCGGTCACATCTCAGCAGTGCGTAGCCTGGCAAGCACACTTCACTGTCCGTGACGTCGGTGGACAACCACGTTTCAGTGATTGCGAGGACATCTGGACGGCAGTCGTCGACAAGAGCGCCGACTTCGCACAGCTTGTTTCGCAGGCTACGCACATTGCTTAAGATCACCTGAAGGGATTTAACATTGTGAGTCCGGGATCGTGCGCCACCAGAACCGGCTCTGGTAGGGCGGAAGTGGACCGCCGGCTCACCACCCGAAAACCCACCAAGCGGAGACGCTTTTCTCCTGCTTCACGGCGGGCTTTAAGATCCTTGACAGCTTCCCGCAATTTCAGCCTATCCGCCAAAGGGAGGTCTGGGTGCACAATGACACCAGTGCCCTTGAGCTTAAAGGCGAAACGCAGAAGTGCTTGGCGCTCCTCCAGAGTGGACAGAACAACTCGCAACAAGCGAGGGCGAGACTTGTCGGCTGGCAAGTTACCGAGTCTGGTTAGTTTGCGCACAGTCACACCGGGGAAGCCGGGAGGCAGGAGTTTGGTAATGCATACTCTAAACCACTTAAGGTCATCTAGCATACGGTCTTTCGGGAGAACAGCAGAAGACTCAGTGGCGTTTCTGAAAATAACACTGCAGTCAGTATACGAGTCTCCGTGACGCGGAGTATTTACCGAACGCTCCATGGACGTCGGTGGTTTCAGTTTAGTGTCCGTTTCTATAGACTCTAATGTCGTAGATGTTTCCAGTTGCAAGGATTCCGTAGTAGTAGAAGTTGAGGGGGGGGGAATGGGCGCCCGACGGACCTCTCATGTCCGCCTTTGGTTTTGCCGCTTTTTTAACCCTCTTTCGCCTTCTTTTGACAAGTGCAGAAACCTGCTGCTCTCCTTCGCTAACAGCCGAATCAAACACGCTGTCTGTGGGCTCGTTACTAACAAG
>OX104067.1:1469575-1503828 GCA_944474145.2 Dicrocoelium dendriticum | reverse complement strand
GCAACAGCAATATGCACCAACGTTTCATTGCATCCCGTGGTCGCCTGAATCCTTGGAATTTATGGTGTCCACACCAAAAAACACTCCCATAAATTTTATGGCAGACATCGTGATGAGAAAACTGCTATCCATGCGCCCGTTTAGTAATTGACGACATTCGCCCAAAGACGCTTGCTGTGGCGGCTACTATTTTGGCTGAACATTTGGTGCGGCTGCTCCAGCATCACCTTGACGAGCAGCACGTTCCTGTAATGTGGAAACACGGAATAATAACTTCCATTTACAAAGGGGGTAGTCGTTCCGAACCAGCTAATTATCGACCAGTGACTCTACTTCCAGTTCTTTCAGAAGTTATGGAGGCTATCATTGCCGACGCACTCATGTCTTATCTGGACGGCTTTGGTTACATTGCTCAGCAGCAACACGGCTTCCGCCAGAATCGGTCGTGCACAACCAATCTATTGTTGGCACGAGACAGCTGGACTGAAACTGTGGATGCTGGTGCAGGAGTTGTTGCGGCTTACCTTGATTTCTCTACGGCATTCAACCCGTCAGACCAGTGTATCCTTCTCGCCAATCTTCAAGGATGCGGCATTGGGGACCCTCTCCACGGGTGGATCTGCAATCTTCTCTCGCACAGGCGTCAGCAGGTGAGAATACGTGAATCCATGTCAGACCCAATTCACTTCGAATACAGAGTGCCACAGCGTTCGGTATTGGAGCCCGTCTATTCTAGGTCTTCATAAACGATCTAGTGAGTCAAATTGCGTCAAACTTTTTAATCTAGGCCGATGACATCAAAGTTTGGCGAGTGATCAGAGCTCCAGAAGACCGTGTCCACCTGCAAAACAAGCTTGACAAGATCTATGGATGGTCTGTCAAAAATCACCTTTCCCTCAATGTGGCTAAATATCGAGTGCTCCATTTACGACACCGAATGGTTCACACATATAAGCTGGGGGACCAGGATCTGCAACACTGTTCTCACGTAAAGGATCTCGGTGTGCTGGTCCAGGATGATCTCGCCTGCTCGGATCAATCCAAAAGGGCGTCGAAGAAGGGGAGCCAAATCGTGGGGTTTTTACGGAGAGCTTTCGGGCAATTCGAACCGTCGAGTTTCCGCCAAATACTCCCCGCATATATACGCTCACATGTTGAATATGCAATTCAAGCATGGCACACATGGCTAAAGCGGGATCTCACGGTCTTGGAGCTTCCACAACGTCGGGCGACCAAAAATGTCAAGGGGTTGCGCCACTTGTCATACGAACAGCGCCTCAGAGTGCTTGGCATTTACAGTGGACGTTATCGCCGTTTGCGTGGCGACCTAATCATGGTTTACCAAATACTAAACAACACTAATCACCCGTGCCATCACCTATTGAAGCTGAGTCACAACAGCCAACTGAGAGGTCATCATCTCAAGTTGGCAGAACAATACAGTCGGTTGGAGTGTCGAAGCAACTTCTTCTCGCTGCGTGTTTGCCCACATGTGGAATACCCTCTCAGAAGTTGTTATTTCAGCCCGCCCACGTTAGCTGTGTTCAAAGCACGTATTGACAGTGCACTGGCTACACCACAATATATCACGTAATCCAAACGACCTATCCAAATAGCAGAAAAACAAAGCAAACCAATCCACCTCCATTTTTGTCCGGAAACCACGGACGCTAAACTTGGATAGTACATAAAACGGACGGGAACGCTGTAATCGGCAAGTTCGCAATTTGCAGTTGTTCACTATTTCCCATTGCCATTTTTGCCTTTATTTTGCTCATCCCTAACCGATCATCCGGCGGAACATGTCAAGCTTCGGCTTTTTTTATCCGCAATATATCATTGACCATTGAGACGATACTACGTCTTTAAGCATACCCTGCAAACTTTCTTCGGTCAATTCTCTCGGGCTTCGCATTCTCATACCTGACAACTCGCAGTACTGTTCATTGCTCCGACAATTTCCGTCGCTTATTCGAGCAAGTAACGATACTTCCGACCCTAAACACGATGTACACCAGCACATCGTTACAACCGGTCCGCCAGTAATTATTAAACCTCGACGCAGGCAGCTAAAAAGGAATTGTAACACATATTTGAGCTCGGCATCGTTCGTCCTTCCATCAGCTGCTGGGCATCACCCCTCCATCTGGTGTCTAAAAGGTCTGGAGTTTGGCGACCATGCGGTGACTACCGTGCTCTCAACAACGTCACTGTTCCGGATGGGTATCCTATCCCCATATCCACGATTTCGCTCTTGGACTGGCCGGAAAATCAATATTTACCAAACTAGACCTAGTCAGACCTTCCTATCAAATCCCGATGGTGGAGGAAGACATCGCAGAAACTGCTGTGATCACTCCATTTGGTCTTTAAGAAATTCTTCGTATGCCTTTCGGCCTCCAAAACGCAGCACAGTCTTTCCAACGCTTTTTGGATCAGGTTCTCCGTGGACTTGAGTTCGTCTACGTTTACATTGAGGATGTTTTGATTGCAAGCGCCACACCTGACAAGCATTTATCACATCTCCGAATGGTTTTCGAACGCTTTGAACATCACGGTATAACCAACAACCCGGACAAATGCATATTTGGTCAGCCTACCGTCGAATTTCTCGGTCACAGTATCGGTGGCGAAAGTATTAAACCTCTCCCGGATAAATCCCAAGCGATCCTCGACTATCCGATGCCTCAATCTGTCCGAAGCCTACGCCGATTTCTCGGCATGATGAACTACTACGGCAAATTCATTCCCATCTGTGTTGATTTACTTCATCCACTTACCTACTTGTTGAAAGGAAACTGAAAGACGTTCGCGACAACCTCAGAAGTTGAAGCCGCTTTCACGGCCATCAAAGAGAAGTTCAGTGAGGTCACATTTCTCCATCACTTGAACACCACTGAGGACGCCACACTTGTCCTTAAGACGGATGCTTCGAATTCCGCTGTCGGTGCAGTTTTGCAACAGTTATTTGATAACGAATTTCAACCACAGTCCTTTTTCTCACGGAAGTAACAACCTGCTCAGGTGAGGTACAGCACCTTTGGCCGTGAACTGCACTCCATGTACTTGGTTATGAAACATTTCCGTTACCTTCTAGAAGGACGCCGTTTGATACTCTTGACAGATCGCAAACCACTGGTGTGCGCATTACATTATGCCTCACACCGTTACTTATCCGGAGAAGCGCGTTAGCTGGACTATCTTTCGTAGTTCTGTGTTGATGTCCGTTATCACGACGGTACAATTCCACTCCCTGACGCACGATTTAGACACGTCCATGTAGATATTGTTGGCTCTTTATCGCATTCCAACGGATGTACTCATCTAACATGTGTTGACCATTTTAACCGTTGGCCACAAGCTGTTCCTTTAAGTGATACATCTACCGAATCTGTATCTCGTGCGTTTGTCGAATCTTGGATTTCTCTGTTTGGTGTTCCATCCACCATCACTACCGACAGGGGGACTCAGTTCAGTTCCACACTGTTTAGTGATCTAAGTAGTCTATTAGGCTATACTCACATAAGAACAACCAGGTACCACCCTGCTGCAAATGGCCTTGTCGAGCGCTTTCATTGAAAATTAAAAAGCTGCCATTATGGTTAGTTCATCCGATTCACGCTGGTCTGAGCGTTCCCCTGCGATCCTCTTTGGCATTCGCAATACAATCAAAGAGAACATTGGGTGCTCTCCTGCAGAACTCGTGTTCTGCACGACCCTCAGACTACCTGGTGAGATAGTACTGGACTCTCGCACCAGCAGATAACTAGACCCCTCGTCGTACGCTGAGCGCCTCAAACATCATTTTCGATCCATTCGACCAACGTCTACGCGACCTAACATACGTAAACAGCAAATCCACCACGATTTACACAAGCGTCCGTTTGTTTGCATCCGCGTCGACGCCGTCCGAAGACCTTTAACTCCGCCCTATGAAGGCCCGTACCAGGTCTTATCACGGAAACCCAAGTATTTCGTGTTGAATAAGAATAAACTACAAAAATCCGTGAGCATCGACCGTCTCAAGCCAGCTTACGTTGAACCTACAGTCGATAGTACAGACCCCTTTTCCTCCACTCAGAATACTCTCGTCCCTGACTCATTACCTCTACCCAACAACATACTGACACCAGCACCCCGAGTCCTCTGTGCCCTCCGGCTACGAGTAGCTGCACACACACACGTTCTGGTCGTGTTGTTTCCATTCCACATAAGCTTGCTCAGTACGTTTCGTAGGTACCTTGTCGAGCGTCTCATTAGTGCACGTTCTATGGGGAGCACTGTAATGATTGCAAATAATTTGCTTGTTTTCTATTTTACGCCTACCTATTTCGCTGCAGTTGTTGGATAACTTTGTTTTAATTAACTATATAAATAACGATTGGTTTCAAGCTCGTCTTCTGTGGTTCTCCCTTGGTTGCCACTAGATTGTTGTGATTGTGCGCATCGCTGCCTGCTCGATTCGTGATCGGAATCTACGTGCACGTACACTTCGGCATACTTCGTGATCTACGGTCGTCCGAAGCTAAGGTGCAACAGGATATGTTATATGTGAGGTAAATCTGACTGACTGGGTATTCTCCTTTACCGGTTCCTGCATAGCCTCCACATTTCGTGTAATGGTACGAGTATACATTGTCAAAGTCCACCTTATCAAGCGGTACTCCACTGGTTACATCACATTTCCATCTCTTTCCATCGGTTGGATCAGTTGCTCGATACCTACCCAAAGTATTCTAACTAGACGACCAAAAATCCAATGGCTTTATTCCGAGGTCTCTGACTGCACTAGATACATCAAAAAGATGTACTCACACTGGTCGACAAGGTGACCACTATTACAGCCACAGTTCCTAGAACTAGGCATTCTGCTTCTCACTTTATCCCCTCTTGGCCTCATATAATTAGTTTTATCTGAGTTATACGCATGCCGATCACTATTGGAAAAACTAGCAAACAGGTAGTATGAAAATCCAGATGCTTTTCTTCAACCGTCTTTGCTGTCACAACATTCACCTTTCCAGATTCTATATCGCTGGAATGAAAGCTAACCATGAGACAGAGAGGCCTCTGTCACACCGGTTATCAGGACCATCAAAACTTTCAAACCACCACTTTGTCTTGGCCGTCCGTGTATAAGTTGCTCTTCTATCTGACTCTAAAACCTGCCATGCGTTGTACGTGTTGGTGGGTGAATAACTGGATCCTAATTTTTGCCCACTTATCTACTCTTGACCTCTACTATTATTCACTCACCTTGCCTGAGGAACTGAAACAAGTCTCGCTAGAATAACCTCCAGAGTGATAGCTGGTGCGACATCCGTTATCTCACTTACCAGGCGTCCCCTCTGCCCACTCCCAATATCGACCTGACCAAATGTAAATGGCCTGAGCAAGAAGAGGCGCACCACCAGTCCGAGCCTCCAAACAACTACCCAAAGGTTCCCTTTCCCAGCCTAAAGCAAATCCCTCTCGATCAGAGAACCTCACCTAAAGGATCGATCCAACTGTCTTGAGAGGCGATGACTACTCCCACACTTCATTTAACAGACAAATTGCCTAACGGCAAAGGCGACGGCTCCAAAGCTTGGCCTCTTCAATTAACAAGCCGGATCTAGGCTCCAAGCTTCAGTTTCAGTGGTAACGTTTTACCTTTAACTATCCTAACAACCAGGATCAATTAACACTGTAATAATTGTCATTAATTTAGTGTACCGAGACCATGTAAGCCGTGCTCTGTTCCACACCTGAACTCTGTCGACTCTTACCTTTAATTCTTTTGAAAGCCTGCCGTATGGCGATGCAAACCGGACCATATTGACAGTCCGGATCACCAGACTCATATCTTGAGCCTCAAACCTAGCTTTTACACTCTTTTCCACAACCAAGCGGTTGGGAGACACCGCCTCCTCCGGAACGTTAAATAGCTCGCGGCCACCAGGACCGGGTGCATACGTACAGCTCCAAGACCTCGCCGGTCCTCTTCTGTCTTGTTCCTTGCTTGCCAGCGGGAATCCCACGTGGTCAACATATCCTTTCTGATGTCTAGCTTACTGCATACCACCCACTTAACTCAAACATTAGCCCCTGCCTCTACTTAAGCACTTCGTTCGGTAGTGGACAATTCTTCTACCCGCTGTAGGGGGCAAATTAAGGAGAAAATCGCAAAGAAAACGTTTAAATCGTAATTAGCGCGTTCGGAAACCGATAGAAACGGCAAAGAAGCTGGTCAAATGGGAAATTTGTGCTATGGTTATTTTAGTCGACGAATTTGTCGATGCATATATAAGGAAGCGCGCTACGGTGCTCCGCCATACCTGCCATCGGTACGGACGCTGCGTGCTTCACGGTCGCCAGGTAAGACTGCGATGGATTTGGATGCGGATTGCGGCTGCAATAGCTGAATGTCAGCGACACAATGTTTGCTAGACGAGAATCAGTTATTCAAGCAGCTACTAAAGATAGATGCGATCCTGATCGGACGCCACGTCTTAACGTTTGGAAGGCTGATTTGGCCAGTATGCGCCAAGAGGCCGAATCGTTTGATTGGTTCCTTCCGGAGGATGACTCAGTCGAGTCATCATGGTCAAGTTTCAGGGACAAACTTAAATTGCTATGCGAGAAGTTCATTCCGCTCAGATACAACACCAAAAAACCTACGTTACCAGCATGGTACGATCAAAATTTTCGTCAGTTAGCCAGACGTCGTAAGAAGTTGTGGTTGAAATATCGGAATATCATGGATGTAGATGACTACGTGGCCTGAAAAACCCAACGTAACTGTAATTCTTCTAAGCTGACGAAACGCGCAGCCTATGAATTGTCGTCAGTGGATTCTGCCAAACCGGCTCCAAAGAAGATCTTTACATAAATTAACGGACATCTTAAACCGACGGATTCGTTGCTCACACTTGAAGATTCCCGCGATCAACTAAAATTTTCAGATGAGAGAGCGTCACATCTGGCGTTTCACTTCGCCTCCGTCTTCTCTCCGTGCCAGTCACTCCACTCGACCGATGACTCTAGCCTACACCCAGTAATAGAAGAATTGAGATGCACCGCTGCAGGTCGCTGGTAGGTTGGAAACTCTTGATACGTCGAAATCTCCTGGACCGGACGGTTTTCATCCCTTAATGCTGAAAACACTGACTCCTGTGATAGCTAGGCCCCTATCTGATCGGTTCAATAAATCGCTACGTCAGGGAGTGACTCCTCGGGAATGAAAAGATTCTGTTGTGAAACCTTTCCCTAAATGAGGCAATCCGCACAAGACCGAAAATTATCAGCCAATATGTCTGATATCAATAATTGCAAAGGTCTTGGAGAGGATAGTAAAGAAGGCCCTATTGCAGGTGGTGGAGACAGGTGGAATCCTCAACGCAGCTCAACACGGGTTTTTGAGCCAACGTTCATGTGTGACGAACTTGCTTGTGGCCCGGCAACACTGGGTGAGGGCGTTAAATGACGTCGGCGTTGACGTCATCCTGGTTGATTTCAGCAAAGCGTTCGACAGACTTTGTCACACCGAACTGCTCAACCGACTTAGAAGTTACGGGATCGGTGGCGCTCTTTTTCGGTGGATCAAATCGTTCGTTGAGGATAGGCGTTGGAGGGTTAAAGTAAATTATTACTATACTGATTGGTTTGCCTCCCCGAGTGGGGTACTCCAGGGTAGAGTGTTCGGACCTATCCTGTTTCTCCTACATGTCAATGATGTGAATAAAAGGCTGAAATCGCTTTGTGTGTTATTTGCTGATGACCTCAAAGTATGGCGAGAGATCCGAGGAGCAGAGGACCACGTCATACTCCAACGGGACTTGGATCGGCTCGATGTTTGGTCGCAACAGCGGAAACTGCCCATTAATCCCACAAAGTGCAAATTTCTGAGTATTGACAGACATAACCACGATCGTTCGTGCTCCTTGGATGGAAAACAACTAACCGCGGTTTCTAGTGTCCGGGATCTGGAAGTGTTGTCACGCGGAGACCGCAAGTCAAGTGATCATGCTAAAAAGGCGTACCGATCAGGCTATAAGGTACTCTGGGCACTAAAAAGCAGTTTCCATATATGGACGGAGGAACTAGTTCTTAAGGTTTACCCAGCACTAGTACGTCCTCTCTGAGATTACAGCGCACCAGGTTATCATCAGCTTACGTGGAGTAAAGCTAGAACTCTTGAGAAGGTGCAACGGCTGGCTACGCAGATGATTCCTTCTCTTCGGACGCTGGATTTCACTGACAGATGTCGACGATTAAGGTTGCATACTCTAGAATACCGGCGACTAAGAATGGGCCTCATAACCGTTTTTCGAGTATTACGGCTGGGACAGTTACCGTCCCTTCGTCCTCTGTAGAAAATCAATGAAACCAGCATTACAAGTGGGCATCAATTCAAGCTAGAAGTAACACGATTGGACAATGTAAAGCATGTTTACTGTTTTGAACGACGAGTCGTGCCTTATTGGAATCATCTATTATCAACGATTGTGCAATCTGAAACCCTCGATCAATTTAAGAGGGTCTTGGACTTGTATGTTGCTTATTTGTGTTATAATGACGATGTCTCAGCGGCACTCCAGCCACCCATCAACTACTCAACCGCTGGACCCAGGATGTACCTGGAATGACATCTGATTCACTTTTGATGGAGTAAACACAGAAATTTTTTCTTTTTGCTTCTAATAAATCTGATTCTGATGGAATATGGACCAATTGAAGCGTTCAGGGAAGACTTCTCGGCATTTCAACGTCAATCCTACACGTCATTTTTCGTGTACAATTCGGAACCTGCTGGTGGATGCCACCGAAACCGTGGTGCTATGCTTCCGAAAGGGATAACACATTTGTACGTGAAGTACGCATGTGTTCATGCCCACCGGAAACGTGGTGAAGGCCGCCGGTAAGTGATTTCATTTATCCTGCTAAAGCTGCCCATTTAGTTACAGAGACTGCAAGTGTGCCGCTCACGTGACGTGTCGTTTTGTTGATGTTTCGTATAAAGTAACCGATTACTCTATAATGCATAGCCATGATTTTCACGTGGGAAAACCATGGTTATATGTGCGTAAGCGCAGGCTGTCACAGGGAGATGAGGAGCAGGTCTTCGAGCTCATGCAGTGTTTTAAGAATACGCGTGAGACAAGAGATTTCGCGTTCGTTACCTTCCAAGTGCGGTGGGAACATGCAGACGCCAGGTCTATACGTAACCGACGCGCTAAAGTGAAGCATGGGAACGAAGCCGTTCGAGCGAGGAGGATGCTATAGGGTGAAGGGATATGCGACATAATGTACGAAGAAGGTAGCGTGCAGTATGTCTTTTTTAATACCGCGAAACGTTAAACCATTATGTACTCGCTTCTGCGATATCATCTTAGCAGACGCCACACATCAACACAACCAAGGTACTTATGGCATGCAATGCCGGTTGAAGAAACTAGCTTCGCTCGTAGTTTTTCTATACGCTCCTGCACAACGAAAGTGGGCTCAGTTGCCATGATGCGGTGCAGCGAATGGCGGAGAATTTACCAATAACCCGTTCGGCGAGAACGCTGGTGCTAGATCGCTGCTTAGCGCAAATGAACGCTTTCAAATCATACATCCCAAATGCGCATGTGATGTTTTGCCGCTTCCATGTACTAAGGGACATGCGAAAGCGCTGCGCTCATTTAAAAGGTTGCAACGCTATGGACCGCAGGAAAGTTGCGCAATGGGTGAGTAATTTGGTGTATACACAAAGCCGACCGCAATTCAACAAATTGCTTGCTGCCATCGCTGCTCGAAGTCAGGAGGCGTTTAGGTATCTTAATAGCACGTGGCTCCCTACACGGAAAACTGGGCAGCACACATTCTAAAGGGCGTAAGAAATTTGGGCAATTTCACCACGAACAGAGCATAGGTAGAGAACAGGCACCTGAAACACGGATTGTCCCGTAGATCGTGTTCTGCAATTCTTTAAGCAGATGTTACGACGAAATCGTGAGTTAGACCAGGCAAGGGAAAGCCGCCTAGCGAAAGCGCACATCAGTGTCCTCAAAACCCTCTCATGTGCGCGTTGGCTAACGGAGGTTTTGATTTCCTTGGGGACATATTCCCGCAAAGTGTTGCTGAAACACTTATCGGTAAACAAGGTGACAGGCATGCGCTATAGACAGGGATTCTGGAATATTCAAACTACCCGTGGTCGTTCCTTCTAGGTGAAATATGCAGGCGCCCCGATTTGCAAATGCGCATTCAGTATGCATTGGCATCTGCCGTGTGTTCATGCCCTAGAGGTGTGCCGCTTAATTGGCTATCCGCAAGAAAACCTATTCCTGGAAAGTCGGTGCTTTTCCCCCTGCGCAAACACCAGGGAAAGTTTCCCAGCCAGTGGAACAAAGATACGAGGTGTATACGGTTGCACAGTGCACGGCTGCGGAGAAGCTAGCCATTAGTGAAAGTGTTGGAAAGGAACTAGCTATCGCTTTAAATGCAATGGGCGTTACCAAATTCCGTAAGCAGGTACGCGCTCTAGAGCATCTCGCCGCGCGTCTTTGTGAGAGACCTGATTTAAAAATAATGGCTAAGGATCCCACTACCGGACAACTCATGACCATCGGGGGGGGGGGGGGATCGCGAACACTGTACCCCGTTGTGGGAAAAAGCGGAGGCGTGTGGATGTCTCCCTGGATAAATGGGCAGCGGATGAAGACAATGCTGTTCGTTGTGAGCCGAAAGCGCTTGTGTACGTAAAGCACATGGGCTACACAGCCAGTTAGAGGGGTTGAAGCACCAATAGGTTATACAGTATACATGCCGTTATCATGAATACCAGGAAGGGGCATTTCTAAAAAAAAGCGAAATCTAGCTGCCGTGGACGTTCAATCCCATGCAAAGCGATGAGCAATATGTGGCGGACGTGTAAGGCGCACCGGCCACACACCAGATCACTGAGGCATGGGTTATCGTACCTGTGCAGCGTAAGAACATTTATGTGATGGTTACACCGATAGTAATGGAAAACTATTTAGAGCCTTCATAAAGGGAATGCAAATGGGAAGTCATAGGAGCGGAATAACGCTGTAGATTGCGAAAGATCAATGATTACCGTCTACATAGAAGAAAAATACAACAAATGTTAGATCTCCAAGTTTTCTCTCTATTCCGAATCAAACACCCATAAATTGCTCCGCAAAATTCTAGCCCAGCCGAAGAAAAAGCAAAAGTCCAACGACCTTAACCGCGGAAAACGTGTTAACAAAAACGCTGCCAAACGTAGCCAAAAACGCTGTACAAACTAAGCCAGATCCAAGCCAAATATTTGGGGGGCTCAATGACTATCGGCTTCTAGAAAACGAAGGTCAACTGATAAAGTTAACAGCATCCCTGCTAAAACTCCGTATGCTGGCGATCACGTGAAGGAATGGAAGGTTCCGGAATCTTCGAAATCAACGCACGATCGAAGCTAATCAATTAACTGCTAAAATAAAGGGTTTTCCTTTATGTTTTTACCTTCTCCCGGATACCTCCCCTCCTGAAACGGCTGCCGCGGTGTATGATGCTAGCCCTGGATTGACCTGAAGCCTCCTAGAAGAAGTTCGACGCCTATCCGTCCACCGCCTTAGCTGTAGTGTTTTGGATTCAAGTTCCGTGCTCTGCGGTCTGGCATCATTCGTTTGGTGGCAGGATTCATCTACGGGCTCTTTAAGCAAGTTGAAGCTGTCCATCAACAGGTTAAATGGAAGCTCGGTGGATTCTGTTACTTGTGGCTGACACAGTGTTGGTCGCAGTTGGTTTGCATGGCGTACCCCACACTCGCGTTCCAACCAGCACGTTGTAAATGACGTTCCCGCGCTTGCCCTGGATCACGCTTGGCGTCCATTGTGAGTGTTCTCCCCGATTATCACGTACAAGTATTGGCTGACCCGGTTTAAACGAACGTTGCTTAGCACCATACCACCGATTAAAGTCACGTTCCATCTTGAGGTTCCTTTCACTAATTGTGGACCCTGAGGACGGCCGAACTGCATCAAATGGCATGTGGTTTTCTCTTCATCATTGCCTCTGCTAGTGATATTCCACCCGGCATTTGTGGATTTTGTGTAGATCGGCGCAGAAAATGAAGCGGTCAATCACCTCCTCAATGTCTCCCTCCTTGATTTGAGGAGAGCGCGTTTGAATGCATCCACAACTCTCTCCGCTTGGCCGCTCGATTGTGGGTGGTATGGTGGAAACCGCACGTGTTTGATGGTGCAGAGTTTGCAGAACTCCGTGAATGTGGCCGAAGTAAACTGTGCTTCATTGTCAGTCACCAATGTTTCAGGGCAGCCGAACCTGCTGAAGATTTGTCGCAACCTCGAGACTGTTGTGCTGGTTTTCGTGCTGCTCATGAGGGACACCTCGGGCCACTTGCTGTAAACGACGACCACTATGAGAAAGCTCTGGCCATTGATTGGGCCTACAAAATCGACATGAACACGGCTCCAAGGTTTAGGCAATGAGTGGAGTTCAGTCTTCGGCGGTGCCTTTGAAGCTATAGTGCAGTTGCTACAACTTCTAGTTAGCTGCTCCAACTGTCTGTCCATAAACGGCCAATACACACAACTTCGGACAAGCGCTTTCATTCGGTTGAGCCCTGGATGTCCGGCGTGGAACTGCCGCAGCACTCTTTCTTGCAACGCCTGCGGGACGACTACTCTCTCTGAGAGCATGACGCAATCGTTCACAATGGAGAGCGAATGTTTTCGCTGATAGAAATGCTGCATTTCGGCAGATGAACACGAAAGTGGCCAGCTGATTCTGTGGAAGTGTGTCACCTTCTTCAGAATTGGGTCTCGAAGCGTTTCGGCCCGCACAGCATCGGCCGTAAGTAGCAGACCATGTAATGCCTCGCACACCAGGAATTTGATATCAGGTTCGATCTCAACTGAGGCTATGATGGTGTCCTCGTGTTCTTGATGTTGGGAATCAATGAGGCGTGACAACGCATCTGCCTGGCCCATCGAAACCGTTGACTGATAATGGATTGCAAAATCTTAGCCCAGCAAGGTGAGTGCCCATCGTTGGAGTCGATTGGCTGTATAGGCAGGAATTCCCTTCGAGCCAAAAATGGCCAACAACGGCTTGTGATCCGTCAAGAGTTTGAAGCGGCGACCATACATCATCCTGCGAGATTTCTTCACAGCAAACACTATGACCAATGCCTCCTCGATCTGACTGTAGTTTCTTTCGGCTTTCGTCAGCCTCCTGCCAGCATGTGCGATCGCCTTCTGAAGTCCATCTGAGAACGCATAGGAAACTACGGCACCGATCCCTAGACTCGACGCGTCTGTGGCGAGGATAATAACTTGCAAAATTGCATTCAACGGAGTGAAACAGGCCGGAACCTGTTACTTGTCTGACCGACCAAATTTGAACCTCCTTGGGCTTGACCGGATGGAGAATTTACAACCATTTGATGTTCTAATGAGTCAGATTTGCAACAGAGTCCAAACCGATCCAGTCCATGCATGATTGTCGATAGGAGACATGACGAGAAAGCTAAAGCAGAAGTTTGCCGCCTTGTTTGAAGATGGTCTCGATCATTGCACTAAGTTCAAAGTAAAGTTGTGCCTTCGCGAAGGAACCAATCTAGTCTTCAGAACAAAAAGACCGGTACCGTGTGCAGCCATGGCAGCAGTTGATCAGGACCTCGACCGACTGGAGCGAGCCGGTGTCATCACCCCAGTGAACTACTCTCCATGGGCTGCGCCGATCGCCGGTGTGAAAAAGCCGAACGGTAAAGTGCGTGTCTGCGCCGATTTTTTGACTGGCCTGAATGCCGCACTGGACGACCATCAATACCCCGTTCAGATACCAGAGGATCTCTTTGCCAAGCTGAATGGTGGGAGGTGTTTCGCCAAGCCCGACTTGTCCGATGCCTATCTCCAAGTCGAGGTTAATGATGGCTCGAGAGAAGTGCTGACCATCAACACTCATCGTGGCTTGTACCAGTATAACCGCCTCCTATTTGGAGTGAAAACACCACCAGCCATCTTCCAGCAGCTGATAGACACTATGCTCGCGGGAGTTCCTGGAGCTGCGGCGTACCTGGATGATATCATTTTTAATGGGTCGGAGGCAGAACTATTTGAGCGGCTCACTGGAATGCTTGAATGTATCCAGTCATATAGTTTCCATATCCGGGAAGACTAGTGCACATTATTTTTACACCAACCAGCAAGTTCCTCGTGGCCTGAGTCAATTAACTACAGTAATAAACAGTCTTTCAGGGAGAGATCGCACGGAGCTAGAGACGTTGATTAACGAAATTATTACAAAATAAGGCACAAAGCTGTATACTTCGCTCACGAAGATAATAAAGAGGAGAAACCAACAACGTGTTTCCCTGCCGAACCCGAAAAGTACGTGTGCAATTTATCTTGCATGACACTTGATCGTCCCACAATGGAGGTCTTATCGCTCGGCCCTAAGTTCTGTCTCCCCACTAGAAGGGACAATAGAGTAGCAATTGAGACCCAATTTGAAAATCTATACAGACAGACTTCACAATTGTCTCTGTCATCAGATTCGCAAGTAGAAGAGTTTAAGTCGCTGCTGGTGTACGCATGCTATCAATATCACCGAGCACGGATAAGGCATAAAACCCCAGCGAGACAGAGACATATTCAGGCGCTACACAATCTATTCGGGAATGAAGATATTTTGCTCACTCGACCCGATAAAGGTGCGGGAATAGTCGTCTTAAATAAAGCAGACTATCTTCGGAAAATGCAAGAAATATTGGCAGATGACACCAAGTTTTCAAAGATATTGGGCGAAAAAGACAAAACAAAACAGATCGAAAAGCAAATCTGCAACTGCCTTAAAAAGCTTCGTGATGGAGCTTTATTAGTGAAGGTGACTATGAAAACCTACGTCCCGTAGGCACCGCGATTCCAAGGTTATACGGTCTACCTAAAACACAAAGCCTAACGTTCCTCTGAGACCAGTTTTGGATATGCAGAACTCTCTTTACCATTCCAATGCACGGTGGCTCGTTGAACTTTTGGAGCCCATCCGAAAGCAGGTTGCTGTACACAGCCTAAAGGACAGTTTTCAGTTCGTAAATTATACCCATGGTGAAAGGTTAGTTGATCTAGATTATGAGGACGATATCGTCTTGCTTTTCGACGATGTTGGGGCGGCACAATCAACCCTGCATAGCCTGTCCAGAGTGGTCCCATTATTTGGTATGCACGTAGAACCTTCAAAGTGCAAAGTGTTGCTGCAAGACCATCAGCCACTTGATGACCCTTTGACACTTGCTAAAGAGGAAATCGAGGTCCCAAGTGGCATTTGGTGTACTCGCTGTGTGGTTGGATTGCGACTCGCAATCTCTATTCAGACCTTGGTCCTAAGTGGACCTCGGTCATTACGATCACAAGGACCGTAACCGAGGTGTTTGATCATTTCACTTATCTTAGCAGCTGCATCAGAAATGATGGGCGCATAGAAACTGACGTCAGCTCACGCATTGCAAAAGCCACAGCTACCTTCTTGAACCTGCGGCATCTTTGGCGACAGAAGGGAGTTTCCCTCCGTCTGAAAGGTCGTGTATACAAGGCCACAGTGAGGGCCGTTCTGCTCCATGGTAGTGAGACTTGGCTCCTTCGGTCTGAAGATCTGAGGCGCCCTCAAGCCTTTTATCATCGTTGTCTGAGAAGCATTGCTGGAGTCGGATGGCACCAGCATGTCCGCAACAATGATGTGCGTAGACGAGTACTGGGTAGTGATAAGCATGCTAGTTCCTTAGAACAACAGATAGCACTGAATAAGTTGCGTTGGCTTGGGCACGCGCTACGTATGTCTGGTCACTGCTTACCTAGGAGGGCCTTGTTTAGTCTACCAGGTGTAGGAGGGCGCAAGGCTCGAGGTGGACAGAAGTTGACTTGGCAGCGGGAAATGAAGTCACTGACGACCAAACTGGGTGCCGTTGGTCCGTCTCGCCTTCCGGGTTGGAGTCCACGTGACTCGCCTTGTGCTTGGCTCGAGAGTTTGCAGGACATGGCTCGCAACCGACACCAGTGGCGCGTCTGCTGCCGTCTCCTAATCGGATTGCCTGTTTAAAGTGTGTTGGTGCTGAGTTATCTGCGGGGTAATGGCTGATTATGACGCGTGGCAGTGAATGCCGCAAGGAAGCTGTCTCGCCGATGCCGCCTTATCTTTGCACGATAGCCAGCTGTTTGTGACGGTATGTTGTCTGCACAAGGTGTAGGCGTCTTGACCCTGAATGTTTGCGTAGGGCATTAAGGTTTTCAGGTAAGCCCCTTTCTCTCCCTCTTCTTATTCTTTATTTCATAGGTCCTCATGGTTGTATGGCAGTGAAGCATCAGTTCAAATGGCTGATGTACTGCTGTTGATGATGATGACCCATGGAAATGCAAAAACACACTTTTGCGAAGAGTACTCTTTTCGACAAATCTCCTCAGGTATTTACAATTATAAAATGGAAAGCCAGAACACAAATGGCTGATTAAGCCGAAGTAGTGGAATCACGACAAACAGAAACTCAAAAGTTTTGACCAATAATGTCCATTAACGACGCATGTGACAGAGCACGCGTTAGTTGATCGGTGAAAGGCCAAGCGCATCATCCGACCACTGTAGGCGCACGGAGTGATAAAAGTTGGTAAGCTAACTAGGGCCAGGGTAGAAGAAGCCCTTGCAGCAAAGCCTTCTGTTTGCATAATTCCGGTCGAAATATTCTAATCGCAATCGCTTCGGCCGTCCGTAAGATTTGCTTCCTAAGACCTTTAGTGTACAGTGGTTGTACTACACAAAGTACTTGGAAGGTATCAACGGTCCTAATTCGGTGTTCGCTTTCCACCAGATGTTCCAGGATGGAACTGTTGGGGCGACCGACGATGCCTTTCCGCAAAGCCGCTAGGCAGTGCTCCGCAACGGCTTCAGACAGACGCCTGGTTGTGTGTCCCTAGTTTTGAGTTCATAGATGTCGTGGGTGATCGAAATGTTACAGATTTAATCATATGTTCTCTCGACATTGCTTCACTTTTCACCAACGTGCCACTATTTGAAACTATAAATTACATTTGTGATTATATTGAGCAGAATCAGGTAACCATTGGCATTCCTACAGTTGGCCTAAAGGAACTGTTGCTCCGATGCACGTGCAATATCCAGTATTTGTTCAACAAGAAATATACCGACAGCACGATGGTGTTGCTATGAGTTCCCCACTGGGGCCATTTCTTGCTGACGTGTCAATGGGTATGCTAGAGCAGAGCAAGCTAAGACCGGTCATCAAAAGCCTTAGTCTTTACTGCCGTTACGACGATGACATATTGCTTCATTCGTCCCGAAACATCAAGGACATTACTACCACATTTAACCAGGCGCACACAGCGCTAAAGTTTACATCTGAAGTGGAGGAAGGTAGCTCTTTTCATTTCCTCGATGTGGCCATGAAGCGACTCG
Source organism: Dicrocoelium dendriticum (assembly GCA_944474145.2). NCBI lineage: Eukaryota > Metazoa > Platyhelminthes > Trematoda > Plagiorchiida > Dicrocoeliidae > Dicrocoelium > Dicrocoelium dendriticum. The sequence goes on along the minus strand of OX104067.1, from coordinate 1,486,377 downwards.
ATGATGGTTCGTTTTAGTGTCGTGTGTATAGGAAATGGACTTGGAACGGACAATACACGCATTTCTACAGTTTTGTTCCCCTTAGATCAAAACGAAACCTGATTTCCAGTTTAACGAGTGGGGTGGAAAGAATTTTCTCGAATGACACATCCTCTGAGGAACTGCAGCGCATACGCCTAACCCTGAAGGAAAAGTGGTACCCGGATGGCTTCATTAAGGCGAACATGGAGCAAAGGAGGAAGTCTTCTGTAACTCTTACAGTTGGAAAGAAACCCATTTTTCTACTAGTACCGTACAAAGGGGAAATCGTAGCTGAACTTCCAACTCGTCGTATTTCTCGCGCTCACACACCTTACAGCAGCTAAAATGCAGATTTACTTCACCAGTAGCCCGAAAGTGAAAACTAACACGAAAGGCCTGTCCACGCCAATTCCAAGTGTGTTACTTATTCTTGTGGTTCAGCGTATATTAGCCGTACGACAAGGCGCGTCTGACAGGGTGAGAGAACACCATCCAGCCTGGCTTGCGACTGGGTGCCGAAAGCTAACCAACTCATCCATCACCACGCATCTTGCCGACACGGGCCATTCCCCCAACCTAGCCGAGGCATGCAAAGTTATCTTCCGACCAACTGAAAAAATCGATCAAGGTGCCTTCGAAAGCGCTTACTTGAATCGGCTGAGTTTAGTGATCAGATAATACGAACCGGAATTGTGCGTCCGGAAAAGATTCACTCAAACGATGTGCTTGACTTGGCCCAGACGAATTGCTACGTCCAAACTAAGGAATTGTGCAAGTGCTACAACTGTCCTAGAGGGGCAGTGATTGACAGTGACCAGCGACCGTAAACTGAGTGCTTTATTGGTCCGTGTGCTATGTCTATATTTTGGCCGATTTTTTGCATGTTGTTTGATCTTCGCGTTTTCCTACTATTCCGAAGTAAACACCCAAAATAGCTCCGCAAATATTCTAGCCAGGCCGAAGAAAAATCAAAAGTCCAACGACCCTGGCTGCGAAAAACGTGTTAACAAAAACGCTACTAAATGTAGCCAAAAACGCCGCCAAAACGCTGTACAAGCTACAACAGACCTACGCCAAATATATAGGGGGTGAACGACCTTCGGCTTCTAGGAAACGAAGGTCAACTGATAAAATTAACAGCCTCCCTGCTAAAACTCCGTATGCTGGTGATCACGTGAAGGAATGGAAGGTTCCAGAACCCTCGAAATCAATGCATGATCGAAGGTAATCGAGTACTTGTTAAAATAGTGGGTTTTTTGTGATTTTACCTTTTCAAGGATAATAAACATCTATGATATGACAAAGAATACCGAACAGATCTATCGAGTGTTGGCTAGGCCGATATGGGAAAATTATAACGTAGCTGCATTAGGCTTGGGGAAGCCAGCTAGCATCGTCAACATAAAAGATTAGAGTTATCAAGCGATGGCTTTGTTGAGATAGACCGAATATAAAGCGTTTACATCGGCATTGTGGTTCGATGTAGAGCAGAATAGAGTAACCAAGCAATGGCCTGGCTGAGATACTCCAATTATCAAACAACTGCATCGGGCTATGTGAATCTAGGTACCATCGTATAAAGTTCAGAACAGAGCCACCAAGCAATGGCTTGGCTGGGATAGGTCATTTATAAAATGGTAGTGACAGATTCAGCTTCAGATGGGACTGGAACGATAGGAAAATCCATTGAGTGTTTCTTTTTGAGCGGATCGTTGAGCCAGAAAATGATAAGGGGCAAGGAAGTCTTGATGGATCTAAAACGAAAGACCTGATTCACACCCTGGTCAACCAATTACTGCCCACGTCCCTTGCACTAGCATTCCCCGCTGTGTAGGTCACGTAAAGTAAGGAAGACGTAGAAAAAAATGAAGATAAGAGGAAGGAAAGTCAAGTAAGTGAAGGGTAATACCAAAGAGTAAGGAGAATGAGAGAATAAGAACTCAAAGTTGGAAAATGGATATGTTCGGGAGCAGGAAAAGATTGCATGTTGCCACCCAAGAGCGTCTAACTGACGCTCGAAACCCTTAACCGTAGGCTCACCGGCTACACTTTCTGGAAGCGAGTTCCAGCGCTCGATAACTCTACGCGATAACCGAGTTTACGCCTTGATCCGGTCAGAACGCGGCTTGCGTAGCTTCATGGGACGACCGCGAAGACAAGGCAACCTACCAGGGCTAAATAGCCAGCTCAAGTCTGGTCCAACTTTTCCTGTTAAAATGCGGTAAGTAAGGATTAGGTCTCCTCGAAGCCGTCGGTAGTGCATTGAATACACACCCAAGTTAAGTAAACGCTCGGGGTATGATTGCCCCCGTAACTCCTCAACCAATTTGGTACCTACTCTCAAAACCCTCTCGAGCTCCATTTTGTCTCGAAGAAGGCAGGGCGGGCAAGCCTGGACGCTGTATTCCAGATGGGGCCGAACGAAGGCTGAGAACAGCTTCACAAATATGTCGGCAGTTAAGACCCCGAAAGAACGGGGTAGTAACCACAACATTCTAAAACCCCTACTTGCGGCCTTCTTCCAGAATGCAAAGAAGAGGAACGGACGACGCATACGTCTACCTGGTTGGAGACAAGGGGGAGTTCGATCCCACCGGGCACGTACCTCGGTGGGAAAGTTGCTCCTATACGAAGGACGGAACAACTAGCCTGATTAATGGGCAGTAGTGACAAAGTAAACCAGTCGCAGCGTCTGTCCAGGGCATGCTGAATGGCCTCAGAACCCCAGGGACAATTACAACACTCCATAGCTTAAGGTCATCAGCAAACAACAGGGATGATACCCCAAGCTCTCCAGGGTGATTGTTTACTTAGATGGAGAACAGTATCAGTCCAAGCCCTGTGGGACACCGCTAAGGATCGCTTGTCTAAAGGATAAGCTGCGACCCACACGTACACACTGCTCTCTTCCCTGCAAGAATGCAGATACCCAGTGAAGGGCGCGGCCAGATACGCCGTACAAGCTCAGATTTTGTGATAGCCTCAAGTGGGGTACCTTATCAAATGCTTTCGAAGCACATCCAGTACGTGGCCATTGTCCACTGCCTCGGCACAAGCTTCACGAGCAACCAACAAATTTGTCAGACACGAAAACCCCTTCCGGAATCCGTGTTGTGCACTACTGAGTAGATTAAATCTATTCAGGTGACCTTGCAACGAATCTCTCGCCAGCTTTTCAAGCAGGCTGACCACGACGCTAGTCAGACTGACTGGCCTATAATTGGCTGACAGACTCCTGTCGCCATTTTGGTAGATAGGACAAATGACAGCCTCCTTCCATTCAGAAGGTAATGTACAGCTGTCAAGTGACTTCTGAAACACCATCGTCAGCGGTCAACTTAGTTCCACCGCCAACTCATGCAGAAGCTTCGGGTGAATTGAATCAGGTTCAGCTGCTTCGGAAGGGTTCAGCTCTTGCAGCAGTCTAAGGACTTGCGTTTCCACCACAGTAAATAAGAACTCTCAGGCACTCTGGGGACAAGTTCAAAGCCAGTCAACGTGGCCTCACGTACAAAAGCCCATGCATACTCTACACCAAGTACACGAGCACTTGGAGTCCGCATACAGATGAGTTCTATCGGCCCGCATCAAAGTTGGAATTCACCTAATGCATCATCGTCACTCTCAAGCAGCAGGCTTCGGCTAGTTTGGAAAAGCACCAGACGCCGGCGTTTCGACCTTCTGGGTATCGTCAGTGGTGCTCCTCCCACCGGACCCCTGCCAGGTTCCGCACCCATGACTTCAGGATGCCGGCAGTTAATAGCCCTTCGTCATGGGTGACAGCCGCGGACCTGCGTGATTGACAGTTGACTATGGTATAGCCCGGCTCATCTTCCACTGCCATGACAGTTAAGAACTGTGCACAGGACAATGGCTAGCCTCACAAGCTAGGATTTTCCGCATGGTTGGAATCATCGAATTTGAACCACAGCGTCTCTTAACATAAGTGAAGAACTTCTTCGGATGTTCCGAAGTTCCATCAGCCAATTCCATTTGGTACAACAACCGAGCTCACCTCAAGTGCTGTTTACACCTATTTCCAGCCTCGCGGTATCTATCATAGTTGCTAGTTGGTGGTAGGTCCTCAAACATCTAGAACGCTTCTGGAGAAGGTACCTGCTAGTGGTATCTATCCATGGCGGCCGTGTTCGTGTCTCTTTCTTCCTCGCAAGTGGGATGTAGGGAGTAGACACTTCCGTGAGATAAGACTTAAATTTATCCCAGGCCGCCTGAACCGTATCGGCCACCGAAATTTAGCAACGCAACCCAGAAGGCTTGATGCGTATTGCCTGATAGTTAGCACGCTATATGTTTGGATATGGCTCAGCGATGCTCTGATAACGTCTGGTCAGAGTACATCTGAATGATAAACAGACATGATCACTGACACCTAAGGGAGAGCTGTAAGTGATGCCACCTACGAAGTCTAGTGACTTGGCAAAAACTAGATCCGAAACAGACGGTACTTGGGCATCCATGTACCTAGTGGGGAGGTTCACAAACTGATGCAACGGTACTTGTAGCGTAAGCTCAAGAAGATCTGTACCGAAAGTATTTTCCGCCGAGTTACAAGAAAGATTCGCCCAGCAAACTGCCGGTAGATTGAAGTCCCCCAGTATCAAACCCCTGTTTGCGAAATGGAAGCGAATAAAGTCAAGCACCACTTTGGAAGCATTCCCAGGGCTTCTATACACAAGTACAACTGTAAGTTGAGCTGAGGAATTGCTACCCACTACGGACAGAGCTTCGACAGTTTTACCTGCCGACTAAAACATGTGGGTACGCAAAACATCAAGTGCACAGCTAACCTAAAGGGCAACGCCCCAGCCTTGTCGGTCAACGAAGCAATCATATCTAAACAGTGCGTAGCCAGACAGATGCACTTCACCGTCCGTGATGTCCTGAGACAGACACGGTTCAGTGAATGCGAGTATGTTGGGATGAGATCTATCTACAAGCAGACCTATCTCGCATATCTTATTCCTTAGGCTGCGCACATTGCTTAGCACTATCTGAACGTAGTCATAAGGTTCAGCCCTGAGTCGTGCGTTAACAGGACTGGCACTGATAGGGCGGAAAAGTCGCTGGCTGGCAGGCTTCGTGAAGCCAGGTAGAATCGTCGACAGATCAGATTGGAGATACCAAGCAATGGCTTAACTGAGATAGACCAGTTATAAAGTGGTTGCATCGGGCTATGTGAATCTAGGTAACATGGTAGAGTTCATAATGGAGCTACAACATTGTAATACATTGGAATATTGAGAGCAGGAGGGAGATCCCTTGTCAGCTCCATCGGTTCCGAGTCATCACAAGGTGGGTGCTTGCTGCCGGGAAACGTTACTCCTTCGGAGATCATCACTTTTGAAGTAAGAGCAGCAGGACCTTGCCATGTGCGTTAGATGGGTGTTTAGCAATAGGTTTAAATTTCACTCTGCGAGTCAATGATGTGTTTCGGCAGACTGTTCCAATAATTTGCCATTCTGGAAGAGAGGGCAGCTTGCGGACGGGCGCGAAGTGTCCTCGGCTTGAATAATTTCCACTTGTCATCATTATCATCAACAGCAGTACATCAGCCATTTGAACTGATGCCTCACTGCCATACAACCATGAGGACCTATGAAATAAAGAATAAGAAGAGGGAGAGAAAGGGAGCTTACCTGAAAACCTTAATGCCCTACGCAAACATTCAGGGTCAAGACGCCTACACCCTGTGTAGACAACATACCGTCACAAACAGCTGGCTATCGTGCAAAGATAAGGCGGCATCGGCGAGACAGCTTCCTTGCGGCATTCACTGCCACGCGTCATAATCAGCCATTACCCCGCAGATAACTCAGCACCACACACTTTAAACAGGCAATCCGATTAGAAGACGACAGCAGACGCGCCACTGGTGTCGGTTGCGAGCCATGTCCTGCAAACTCTCGAGCCAAGCACAAGGCGAGTCACGTGGACTCCAACCCGGAAGGCGAGACGGACCAACGGCACCCAGTTTGGTAGTCAGTAACTTCATTTCCCGCTGCCAAGTCAACTTCTGTCCACCGCGAGCCTTGCGCCACCCTACACCTGGCAGACTAAACAAGGCCCTCCTAGGTAAGCAGTGACCAGACATACGTAGCGCGTGCCCAAGCCAACGCAACTTATTCAGTGCTATCTGTTGTTCTAAGGAACTAGCATGATTATCACTACCCAGTACTCGTCTACGCACATCATCGTTGCGGACATGCTGGTGCCATCCGACTCCAGCAATGCTTCTCAGACAACGATGATAAAAGGCTTGAGGGCGCCTCAGATCTTCAGACCGAAGGAGCCAAGTCTCACTACCATACAGCAGAACGGCCCTCACTGTGGCCTTGTATACACGGCCTTTCAGACGAAGGGAAACTCCCTTCTGTCGCCAAAGATGCCGCAGGTTCAAGAAGGTAGCTGTGGCTTTTGCAATGCGTGAGCTCACGTCAGTTTCTATGCGCCTATCATTTCTGATGCAGCTGCTAAGATAAGTGAAATGATCAAACACCTCGATTTCCTCGTTAGCAAGTGTCAAGGGGTCATCAAGTGGCTGATGGTCTTGCAGCAACACTGCACTTTGAAGGTTCTACGTGCATACGAAATAATGGGACCACTCTGGACAGGCTATGCAGGGTTGATTGTGCCGCCCCAACATGGCCGAAAAGCAAGACGATATCGTCCGCATAATCAATATCAACTAACCTCTCACCAGGCAGCACTTCAATGCCTACATCGTGAGATTCCGCAAAGGAACACTTCATGATAGCATCCAAGACGAAATTGAACAAAAATGGGGAAATCGGACAACCCTGACGAACGCCACTTGTGGTCGGAAAGCTATCTGATAGGACGCCGTAGACCCTGACGCGGCCTGTAGTGTTCGAGTATAGAGCACGAAAGATGTTCACATATTTCGTGGGAACACCTTTCCGCGCAAATATATCCAACAAAATCGATCGATCGACTGAATCGAACGCACTCTTGAAATTGAGGAACACAGCTATTATCGGTCTGCGGTATGCGTGGCGCTGCTCTAGTACCTGCCGCAAAGTGAATATATGGTCTATATAGCCAGGTCCTGGGCGGAAACCGGCCTCCTCTTCCCTAATCCGAGATTCCCGTTACACAGTGAGGCGAACCACGAGAATCGAGGTCAGTAATTTTGTCACAACTGGCGTTAGGCTAATACCACTGTGGTTAGAACAGTCTGTGCGACTGCCGTTCTTGTATATTGCCGCTATAATCGATTGGCTTCAATTAGCCGGGATACTTGCTTCCAGATACGTTCGAATAGGGAGGTCAGTGCTTTGTAGAGGACCCCACCTCCATCCTTAAATAGTGCAGGTGGGAGGAAATCCGCACCAGCGGCACGTAAACGACTGAGGGCTGTAATCGCGTTTCGGACCACCGACCTCCGACGGAGGCGCTAAACTAACCGTCCATGGCACGTCCTGCATCACCTGAGTAGAAAGAGGTCCGGGAGCAAGGGGCCAGCTGAATTGATCTTGAAAGTGTTACATCCAACGAGCCATACGGCGCTCCTTATTGTGTATCAGTGCACCCGCGCTGTCTCTGATTGTCTTACTGACGCCTGGTTTCCTGGGACAAGTTGTGTGGATCAGCTGGAAGAGCTTGCGGTAATTGCCTACTGCTCCCGCCTCCATTTCTTGAGCCCCAGTGGTCCACCAGGCTTCCTTGTCAGCACGTAGGCTCCGTTTTAGTTCGCGCCTAATAGCCCGTCTGGTCACACTGTGCTCAGAGCCAGCCGGGAGGTTGTTTCTAAATTCCAACAGGTTCACCGACCTTTCGGAGATCCAGTGACTGGTACGGTGACGATGGATAATACCACAAGCAGATGCTCCTGCGTCGTGCATGGCGGCTGAGCTCCTATTCCACTGAAGCCCAGGGTCATTAGGACAAGACAGCGGAAGCTCGGTATGCAGTGCTTCTTAATAGGCTTGCCTGACCGAGGACTGAGACAATTCCTCCGTTGCCAATCGTAGGGGACGCTTGGTGCGTCTCCCGGTAAAGTTCATGGAGAAACGACAGCATACCAAGGCATGATCAGAGTCGACACAGGTACTCCAGGATGGAACCACGCCATCTGTAACTTATGGCTATGTGGTCAATTTGGGTCCATCGCTGGTCAGCTACAGGTGGACGCCAAGTGGCACTTCGGCGCCCACTGTCTAAAAGCAGTGCTACAAAGGAACAACTGGTGCTCCGCACACAGTTGCATCAGACGCTCACCGTTGCCAGTCCGTTCGGAGTTAAACCCACAATTACCACCCAGCTGAGCTTCTGAAGAGCTCAGACGCCCTACTTGTGCGTTCATATCCTCTGCAAGTATTATAATATCTGAACTAGTAGCACTGCGTAGTAGCGCGTTCAGTTCGTGATAGAATATGTCCTTGACAGCATTAGAACTGCAGTCGGTGGGAGCATAAGCGGAAATCATAAACATGCAGCGTTTTGCATTACTTCGTGAATCCATCTTAGCTGATGTCGTCAGACGGGCTGCACATAAACGGTTGTTCACCGGAATCCAATCAATCAACAATGGTTCAGCCTTGGAGCTTAGAATGATACCTACACCAACTTGACCCGTGAGTGCTGCATCGGCGTCTCCGGATGCGTGCAACCAATAACGAGAGTATAAGCCGGGTGCAGTTAATTCAACAACCTTATGAGGGTCATTGATCCTAGTTTCGGACACCCAACACACATCAATACTCAGTGTGTCCAAGGTGCGTGCGAGTGCAGCCTGTTGACCTACTTGTCTTAAAGTGCGAACGTTGAATGTCGCCATGGAAACGGGACAGCCTGGTCCTATAAGGGACTTTTGCCGATAGGCGTCCGATAGGTGCGGTGGGATGGTGGCTGCAGTTGGTTCTACTCCAGTGGCATTTTGGCTGTTGTCAATTAAGCTGGGAATTATAGAAGGAAGGTTAGTAATGGGGGTAGGGATGGGATTAGAGGAAAAGGTGGAAAAGAAAGAAGGAAGGCGCCAGCAGTAGCATGTTTTCGCTTATCCGCCCTGCTGTATGTAGCAAATAAGGCGACCCTTGATAATCTGCGCGACGGCCGATGCAGGATGAATTTTGTGTTTGAAGCAAATGTCATGGTTGTATGTGGGCTGAGATATTGCCAGGGAGCCCAGACCTAGACAGGAGAACGATTAGGGTCCTCATCCAAAGCTTTTGGCTCAAAAGCCTGTCCGCAAGGCAGCGGTCGAGCTGCCCACAGTTGGAACTGCTGCGGCTCACTTCCAAGCTCTCCCCTTAGGATGCGCCTGGTGTAGAGATGTGCGCGACGGCGGCGATATTCCATGGAGAACAGGTTCAGTCTTAAGTTGAAGAGTGTAGGGAAGATCCCGAAGCTCCGATATAGATTTCGAACCGCGCCTCTGCACCTTCTCTATCAGATCATGTTCAGATTTCGTTAGGGGGTAAGCGGCCAGGAAACCATATTCTAGGATCGGACGGACATGCGAAGCGAACAGCGTTCTAAAGATCTCCGGCGTAATTCCACAGGACGATCTTCGCAAAGCCCAGAGCATTCGGTTGGCTGCCGCGAAGTTCTGCGTGTCAAGTGATATCTTGAGATCGTGCGACACGATGACTCCCAGGTCCTACTCATGTGTGACAGACTTGAGGAGATATCCTCCGATATGATATGTATTGAAAAAATCCGGACCACCAATCAGGAGAGCGGCACATTTGTCACGGTTTAGCGGGAATCGCCACTCAAAGGATCAGTTATGCAGCTGGTCAAGCGAAGCTTGGAGTCTGTCAGCACCATCGGGGCAAGATATTTCAGACCATAATTTGAGGTCATTAGCGTAGACTAGACAGTCGGTTTGAAGTGTCGTTGATTTACAGTTTAAAGCTCTGGTCCAAGGACGGAGCCTTGGGGAACCCCAATGGTCATAAGCACAGAGACAGAGAGTGTTTGGTTCACCTTCACTTGAATGATTCATGCTTCCAGGAAGTCTGAAATCCAGGACAAGAGGTTTCCGGTGACAACAACTCCCTGAAGTTTGAGCAGAAGCCGTTTATGTGGCACTTTGTCAAATGCCTTGCTGAAGTCAGTGAAGACGACATCAAGGTGTTTCCTCTCGTCTGTTGCTTTAACCCATGCTTCTCTGGCAGCAAGCAGGTTAGTGATGCAGGATCGTGCCCTGCGGAATCCGTGCTGTGAGGGGAGATTGCGCATAAGCCTTCCCAGTGAGCGTTGAGAGCGCGCTTGATTATTCTCTCCATGATTTTGCAGACAACAGACGTCAGACATATCGGCCGGTAGTTCGCAGGGTCCTGTCGGTCACCTCCTTTGTAGCTAGGCATTACTATTCTTACTTTCCAAGCGCTAGGTAAGCGGCCCTCTGCAAGTGAGAACCGGAATACTAGGGACATTGGGTCGGCGATGTACTCGGCCAACATCCTGAGGAATAGTGGGTGTAGTCCGTCAAGGCCTGGTGCGGAGTTAGGGTTCAACTCACGGATTAGTCGCATGGTTATCTCGACGGTAATTTTAACTTGCTCCAGAGTTGGGGAGCACGTCGTTCTTGGGCAACGGTGGCTCTACCGCTTAGACAGCTGAGTACTGCGAGGCCAGTAGATTGGCTTTCTCATCATCGTGATGTAGCACAATGCATTTTTCAGGGGAAGATAGAGAAGGGATACCAACCCCCGCTTTGGTGTTTCGCCTTATGTATGAGAAGAGCATCTTCGGGCACGTTCGGGAGTGAACAGTCAGGGTGCACAAGTTTCCAACATCTTTGTACTTTAGGTAATCAGAGGCTAATTGTGTTCTCTTGAATACGGTCCAGAGTCTACGCCGTCTGTTCAGTAAAGACCTCAGTTCTCGGTCGATCCAGGGGGGTCCTTTGTGGAATGATCTGCCTTTGCACGTTGGGACGACATTTTCGATAATGTACGTCATCTTGTTAAGCAGTAGATTCCATGCTTTCTCGACACTCAGGGATTGTGCGATACCCAAATCTTACGAGCTTGCCACAGCGTGTAATCTGGATAGATCTGCACGCCAAAAGTTACGGCGATATGCTACGCGGTCAGTGATGGTAAGACGTATCCACAAGAAGGAGACTATTGAGTGGTCGCTCCGGCCGAGTGGCTGGAGGGTCACAGACGTCAGCCAAGCGATGGCTTGGCTGAGATAGACCATTTAAAGATTGGTTTTGGGACGTTGGAATACTGTATTTAATGGGAATAAAAGCTCGAGCTTTACATGACCCATAGCGTAAAAGAAGAAGTTCGGGTCGGGTCTGATGAAAGGCCAAGCAACCTTATGGCAGATCGGACTTGCGTGTTAGCCGTATTTTCATGGGGCTTATGCGGCATGTAAACAGAATGCACGCCGGCTCAAAGCGTGACATTCCACCACGCCCTCCGAATGAGTAATGGAAAGGAATAAGGTAGAAGAGAAAAAAGAGAAATTTCAAGTTCAAGTGAGACTGGAACGGTAGGAGCATCCAGTGAGCGTTCCTTCTTCAGCGGGTCATTGAACCAAGAGTTGGCAGACATTGAAATAATGATGGACCTAAAACAAAGACCACATCACACCCTGTCCAACCAATTAATGACCACGTATCGTGCCCTAGCAGTCCCTGCTAAGTCGGTTACGTGAAGTAAGAAAGAGAGAAAAGTAAACTCAGAAGGCAAAAAGAGAAAGTGGAAAGAACTAAGCAGGTAGAATAGCAAGATATTTGGGTCATTAAAAAGGAACTGAAAAGTGGAGGTGAGTCAGGACAAAGGAGAGGTTTGGTGCTGCCACCCAAGAGCATCGAGCTGGCGCGCAAAACCATTAACCGTAGGTTCCCTAACCACGTGACCTGGAAGCGAATTCCAGCGATCTGTAACTCGACGCGACAGACGAGTTTCCATCCTAATCCTATCAGACCGTGGTTTATGCAGCTTCAGTGGGTGATCGCGGAGATTAGGTAATGTAGCGGGACTAAATAGTCCTGACAAGTCGGGCCGATCTTACTCGTCATAATACGATAAGTGAGAATCAGGTCCCCTCTTATCTTTCGGTAGTGCATTGAGTACATCCCCAAACTGAGCAAGCGTTCAGGATACGTCTGTCCCCGTAGACCCTGCACTAACCGAATGCCTACTAGTAACACCCTCACCAAGTCCATCTTGTCTCCGTTAAGAAATGTTGGACAAGCTTGGATACAATATTCCAGGTGGGGTCGGACGAATGCCGAGAATAGCTTCACAAACAAATTGGCCGTTAGGATTCCAAAAGGGAGGCGGATAGGCCACATCATACGAAACCCCCGACAAGCAGCCTTCATCCAATTGTCGCCAAAATGGAGTGCTGATGAGGGTACGACCCCTAAACCAACCTGCTGAGTGACAACAGGGAGTTCACCACCGCCGACAATATATCGGGTGGGAGGATTAGCAGCTCCGATTCGGAGAACAGAGCACTTGGCCCTATTTATGGGCAATGTAGAACTAGTTAATACTAGTCCGAGACGATGCGCGAAAGTAAGCGCGGATATCAAAAGGCAATTGGAGTCGGACACAGCGGACTGTATTCGATGGGCTACAATAAGAAGCGGACGGATGAAGCGAGGCGAGAGCGGACACGTGAGCGCGGGAACTTACAAGGCTGTTGTGTGACGAGCCGGTTGTAAGGAAGATTAAAACAAGAAGGAGTAATGTACAATCGGTCAACAATTAAATTGTACATGAAAGATAGCAGTTATCTTTTAGGGCGCTACAGAGCTCCCCCCTAGAAGGCTGAACATAGAAAGCCTTCGAAATCGAAAAGGACTGTTGAAACGAGGTTCGTAAGGCAAAATCGTGCCAAGTAAAAATGAGCGTGCGTTCGTGTAAATGGGGGTTCGTCAGAAGTCGGAGTCCGCTGTGCCGTTTATGATTTGTTATTTATTGATTGCAGGGCAGGGTGCATTTCGGCGAGCCGTTGGAGCGGGCTTGTCGGACTACAAAAAAACTGGCTAGCCCAGAAAAAGGCCGACAGGACCTCAACCTCCGCTGCTGCCAAACGGTGCGCTTGGGAGTGGTCTCTCCCCCCGCCGCATCCCGCCCCGTACCAAAACGACCCTCGTCCCACGAAGAAACGACCATGATCCCGCGAAGAAGCGACCCTCGTCCCGCGAAGAAGCGACACACGTCCCGCGGAGAAACGACAACCGTTCCGTGGAGAAGCGGCAATTTTCGCGCGGAGAAGCGACCCGCGTTCGCGCCAGGATGCTGGAAAACACTCCTCGTGTGTGCCAGTCGATCGAAGTGGAGGGTTGGGGCATGTAGAGACGAGAAAATAGAAAAACGCCCAGAAAACGCCAAAAAGAACAAATGAATCATCTGCGTGCTTAAAGTTTTTTGGTTTTTGAATATTTCTTTCGAAAAAGGTTTTTCGGAGGTTTTTGATATTTTTGTTCGTTTTCAAAACGTTACTCGACCAAAAATGGGGTAAATATATACAATATCTACAAAGTTAAAAGTATTTACACTGTACATAGTCGGAGAAACGAACGGGCTTACGCACCTCCCGACCACGGCGATTGGTCGTGGGAGGCGGCAGACAAGGTCCGGGAGATGTCGGGACGGCTGACGCTTGTAGACCGTGATCGTGGTCTGGTTGGACTTTGTTAGCATGCGGAAAACTGGTGCGGTGAGTTGTGACGTCGCACGAAGCACTACTAGATGAAGTAGGCGAGGTAGTTTCTTCCATAAAGGCGGGTTTCAGACGGTCGATGGTGACGACTTCGCGTCGACCACCGCGGTCAATAGTGTACGCCTTACTCGCACGATGTAGCACCTTGAAGGGGCTGTCGAACACCGTCTGCGCGAAGAAGGACGTGTGAACACGTAGACAGCTTCTCGGGCACGTACACTGGTGTCTTCTGCGATCGAGGAGCGGGTGGACGTAGCTCACGCATCTGGTGAGCCAAGCGATCAGTGTAACTTCCGTAGTCAAAAGTGGAAGTACATGGGGCTGGTGCTACCAGCTGTCCGGGCAACCGCAGCGTGCAACCGTAGACTAGCTGCGCTGGTGTGGCATCGAAATCGGTTTTAACCGTTTTTCTTAATCCTAGGAGGAAGAGGGGAAGTGTTTCAGACCATGAAGGATCTGCGTGCGGACGTAGCGCTGCCTTCAACTGGCGGTGAAAACGCTCCACCATGCCGTTAGCGGCCGAATGATACGCCGTCGTCTGAACGTGGCGACAGCCTAAATTCCTAAGCAACGTGGCAAAGGTTGAAGAGAAATGTGACCCTCGATCGGTAGTCACGATGGCGGGACAGCCGTATTGAGCTACCCAACGCTCCAGAAAAGCTTTCGCTACTGTTTCCGAAGAGCAGTTAGGTATGGGAATGGCTTCCGGCCACCTAGTGAATCGATCGACACAGGTCAGCAGATACACATAGCCCTTGGAAGGCGGCAGAGGACCTACGAGGTCCACGTGCACGTGATGAAAACGTGCATCTGGCGTGGGAAACGTGCCTAATGGGCTTCTCGTGTGCTTGTGCACCTTCGCGTGTTCACACGGAAGGCAAGCAGCTGCCCAAGTACGGACGTCCCGATTAACATTGCGCCAGACGAATCGAGCGGTTACGAGATTAACCGATGCACGAACATCTGGGTGAGACAAGCTGTGCAACGTGTCGGACACGGTCTGCCGAAACTCGCGTGGGACGCCTGGGCGCGGCGTGCCCAGAGATAAATCGCAGAGTATAGTGCCGTCTGATGATGTCAGCGGAACGGGTCGAATGTCCAATGAGGGAGACCTGCGTAGTAGATCAACCTCACTATCGCTGAGTTGCGCTGTGGCCATAGCTGTCAAGTCGATAGCAGTGCCGACGTCAGCGGAGATAGCTTGGATGCGAAAAAGTGCATTGGCGACGGCATTTTGCACACCTGAGACATGCCGTATATCGGTCGTAAACTGAGCGATATAGTCAAGGTGGCGCGACTCTCTAGGAGAATATCGGTCGGTAGTCGAGCCGAGCACGTAAGTCAGGGGGTTGTGGTCGATGAAAACTGCAAAGGAGCGACCTTCTAAGACGTGTCGAAAGTGACGTATCGCTAGATACACTGCTAGTAGTTCTCCACCGAACGTGCTGTAGCGAGATTCGGTAGGTTGTCGGCGTTTGGAGAAAAACGCTAAGGACTGCCACGTGTCGGCTACTCGTTGCTGCAAAACAGCGCCGACTGCCACGTCCGAGGCGTCCGTATTGAGGGACAGTGGGGCGACCGGATCGTGACGCGCTATAGAAGCTATGTTGGCGATAGCCTCTTTCAGCGACTTAAAAGCAGCGCGTGCTGAGGCAGGAAATTGGAATTTCTTGAGTTTCCCTCGGAGAAGGTCCGTGAGGGGTTTCATCAGCGAGGCGCAGTTGGGTATAAATCGTCGGTAAAAGTTGACAAGCCTATCAAAACGCCTGAGCTGTTTGAAAGAATGAGGCTCGGGGTAGTCGATGATGGCTTGAATTTTATCCTGCAGTGGCACAACGCCTGCAGCGGAGATACGATGGCCGAGGAAGTTGACTGAATCGACACCAAACGAACACCTTTCTGCGTTGATCGTCACCTATGTTAAGATAACCGATGTGCTGTTGGACGGTCTAACGATACCGAGCTGAAGCATGCGGTCGAATTCAGCTCATGCTGCACGTAGTTTGTCAGGAGCAAGCCGTATTGGTCGTGCGCTAACTGGCTGACCACGCGTGACTATGTGATGAGCGACCTCTGTCGTGACTGGCGGAAGCTCTGCAGCTGATCGTACCAGTCGCGGGTATTCAGACAGTAGGTTCGCATAATCTGTTGGTACATCGGCGATTCGAAAAACGGGACTGATTATGGGGGCGTCCGTAAGAACGCCTTCAACCCCTAGTTTAGTACGGTCGTCTAAAAGTCTGTGGCGACCAGCATCAACAAGCAACCCAAAATGTCGGAGAAAAGCGATACCGATAATTGCGAAAGGTACAGACGCAACCATGAAGACCTACTGAAAGTCTCGACGAAGATTGAGGTCCAGGTTCATCATGCGCTGACCGAATGTAGCTATGGGAGAACCGCTGGCCGCACGCAAATTGTACGTAGGCTCTGAGTGCTTGTTGTTAGCGGTCGATGGGATGACGCTGACTTCCGCTCCAGTATCGATGAGAAATGTGATGGAAGAACGTCGATCCTTAACGCAAAACAGTCGGATTGCTTGGTTATTGAATGGTACGTTTGTAGTGCTAGTACGCGGGCTATTCATTTTCCCTGAAGCAGCTGGGTAGTGCCTAATGTAGGGAGCCCGACAACGTCTAGCTGTTCCGCCGTATTGGCAGTGATACCAACATACTTCACAATCGAGAAAAAGGAACGAACTCACCAAAAAATACAAACGAGAAAAAAGTTGAATTCGCGCGTGTGAATCGGGGTCAGTTCAGTTCAGATGGGACTGGAACGATAGGAGAATCCCGTGAGTGATCCATCTTGAGTGGATCGTTGAGCCAGGAATTGATGAATTGCTCAGTTTTTGATGGATCTAAAACGGAAAAAACCAGTATCGCACCTTGACCAACCAGTTAATGCCCACGTTTCCTGCCCTGGCAGTCTCTGCTGTGGCAGTCACGTGAAGTAAGCAAAGGATAGGAAGAGAAATCGAAGGTACAGAATAAGGAAGTGCACTTTAAATAAGAAAATAATACCAAGGCGTGAAGAAAGGTAGAGAAAAGAAAATCGAAGTACGAAGATGCGAGTTAGTCAGGAAAAGGTTTCGTGTTGCCACC